>JAODAL010013880.1:0-89500 GCA_025379985.1 Phyllomedusa bahiana
AAATTTTTTAAAAAACTGAGGGAGTATGGGGTGGGTGAATGGTGTGTCCTCCCCCCTGTGGAGAGGAGAAAGGGTCAGCGGTTGCAATGGGGAAAACAGGGTTCCAGCAACCCGCGGGGATTTTTGTCCTCGGGGCTCAAGGGGGACAAACAGGGGCCACAGGTGGTGGGGAGTGCATAGGCAGGGCCCCCCCAGGGGGCTGGCACGGGGGAAAAGGGAGGGGGCCAAACCCCCCAAAAAAAAAGGGGGGCCCCCCCGGGGAGGGCCAGTTGGCCAAGCAGACGGGCGATTTTATATAGACCCGAGGGGGAGGGGCCCCACCAGCTTTTCCCCGGGTGCGCCGCGCCCCGGCGGGGGACCAGGAGCCAGGAGGCCCCCGGGGGCCCGAGGGAAAATCCCCCCATCGGCCCAGGTAAGGGGCACGGGTGGGTAGGGCAGGAGTAGGCCCCAGGAAAACCGAAAGATGACGTGGATCCTCCTTTTTGGGCCCCTCTAGTCGAGGTTTCAGGCCCAGCGTTACGGCTGACAAACACCTAAAAACTCTAAGGACGGGCCGGCACACCCCCCCCTTTGGACTCAAAACCCCCGGGGCGGGGTGGTCGGGCCCAAGGCGCTGCCCAAATGAGGTCCCCGGGTTCAGGGAGGCGGGGCCCGGGGGCCGCGTTGGTGGTACCCTACCCTTCAGGGGGATTTTGTTGCGGTTCGCAGAGATTCCGATCCCGGACACCTAGGGCCCCAAAAAACCAAGGAAAGGGGCGGCCCACAATTTCTACGGGCCAAAGATGGGCCGATGTGCTGCCTAATGCCGTTCGGGACACCTGTCAGAGGGGGGGAAGGCGGGCCCGACCCCAAAGCCCCCGGTCCTCTGCCAAAATCAAGACAACCTTTCGGAGGGTGGTGTGATTTAATTGGACGCTTCCTTTCCCCCAGCACCCGGGGAAAGCTTCAACGAGGTGGGAAACTACGCCACTCGGTACCCGGAAGGGGTAGCCTTGTCGTCCATTCGGGCCGAAAAGGGGCCCCCCCTTACTGGGGTTTTCCCCCAAAGTGGGTTTTCCCCCAGGAAATGCTCACTGACCGGGGAAAACCCCATTCATGTCGGTAATGGAGTCCTTGTTAAGCTGATACAGGTGCAACATCTGGGGGCCAGCCGTACCACCCACAGACTAATGGGCCTGTGTGTAATGTTCAATGGCACCCTGAAGCAGATGCTTAAGAATGTTGGTCGACACCCCACAGGCGCGACTGGTGCGGTACCTCCCACACCTACTATTCGCTTATCGGGAAGTCCCACAGGCCTCCACGGGTTTCGCTCCCTTCGAGCTCCTGTATGGGCGACGTGTACGGGGGCCCCTGGCTCTGGGGTAGGAGGCCTGGGAAGGAGACTTTTGCAATCCCGGAGGTGTCGGTCAATTGAGTATGTTGTGCGCTTCCGTGACAAAATGCAGGCCATGACGAGCTAGTGAACGAGAATATGCGACAGGACCAAGCCGACCAGAAGCAGTGGTATGACAGAACGCTTGTGAGAGGGACCTACCAGTGGGTCAGAAAGTGTGGGTCATCGGTCCCCGTTAACACAGGACAGTCAGCAGGCCCCCTGCGAAGCCCATATTTGTCGTGCACAAGCAACTCAACGCAGTCACGTACCTGGTCACCCTGGACCCGACCGGGAAGGCGGATAGGCCTTCACCTCTTGAACATGATGCAGGCGCATCATGAGCAGGAGGTATATGCCCTTCCCGTGTGCAACCTGCCCGAAGTAGGTGAGACGGAGAACCTCTTGGACATGCTTGCCCCAGTCAGGGCAGGTGGATCCATAGCGGATGTGGAGATTTGTAGACAGCTCCTGGGCAGGACAACGGTTCCCAGTGTTGGCAACTCTCAACCCCTCCGGGCCATTTGTTCTCTACGGGGCCTGGAAGGACAGGAGTCAGCCGTCCATCACGTGGACACCGGGGATCACCCCCCAATCCGGCGTTCAGCATATCAGATTCACCGAAGTGCAGCTGCACATGCGTGAGGAGATTGACGGATGCTGAAGCTGGGGGTCATCCAGGCGTCCAACAGTGCCTGGGCCTCGCCTGTAGTCACTCGTCCCCAAATGGATAGGACCACCAGATTCTGCGTGGACTACAGGGGCGGGCTAATGCTGTCACGGTCAACGACGCGTACCCGATGCCCCACACATCGGATGACCTGCTCGACCCGTTCGGCCAGGGCCAAGTACCTACCCTCATTTGATCTGGCGGCGATATTGGCAGATTTCCCCGGACCTTGTGGAGGGAACGCTCTGCCTTTATCACCCCGATTTCGGGCTGTACGAGTCCACTGTCATGCGTTCGGCATGAAGAAAGCCCCTGCCACAGTTCAGCGGATGGTCAAAAACGCAGCTTAAGGGACTTGAAGGGATACGCGGCTGCGTACCTGGATTTACATAGCGTTTCAGTCCCACCTTGGAGGATCACCTCCAGCACCTGACGCAGGTGCTTGAACGTATCTGCCAGCAGGCTTGACCATCAAGCCAGGAAAGTGCCAGCTGGCATGAGTGAGGTCCACTCCCTGGGGCACCGGGTAGGTGGGGGGGCTGAAGCCAGAGCCCGGAAAAGTGGATGCCGTCGCATCCTGGCCACCCCCGACCAAGAAACAGGCGATGTCCTTCCTGGGCACCGCCGGGTATTCTAGGAGGTTTGTTCTACACTATAGTAGCCTGGCGAAGCCCCATGACAGACCTCACAGGAAGAGGTTGACCCTCCGCAGTCGATGGGACAAACGACTGCGAGACGCGCCTTCAAGCCCTCAAAGCCGCCTTGTCCAGATCCCCAGTACTACAAGCGCCGACTTCACCCGGCAGTTTATAGTACAAACGACGCCAGTGAACTTTGGCCTCGAGTGCAGTGCTCCAGCAGGTGGACTACAACGGGACAGAACATCCCGTTATGTACCTGAGCCGGAAGCTTCTGCTGAGGGAAGTGGCCTATTCCACACATGGAAAAGGAATGCCTGGCGATAGTGTTGGCCCCTGCAGCTGGCTGCAACTAACCTATACGGGGTCATTTCATTGTGAAACGACCACAACCTTGAGCTGGCAACACATGGTCTCCGGAAACCAATGGGAGGTTGCTACGCTGGAGCCGCCGTTCCAACAGGTACAACTTCGTCATTCGCCACCGGAAGGGCCGAGACTACGGCAACGCCGATGGGTTGTCCTACAAGGGGAGGGAATCAGGTGGGCGCGTGGTGGGCACCGGGAGGTGCTGCCCCCTTGCGCCCTCAAAAGGGGGAGGTGTGAGGAAAGAATTCCCTTCACTGATCCCCACTGACAGTCTCTCCCCCCACCCATCTACTCCAGTCAGAACCCAGCTGCCCCCACCACAGGACACGCTCACTTTACAAGTTAATCAGCACAGCTCTCGTCCCCAATGCCTCTGTAGGAAGTCAGCCACAGCATGGGTCAACCCATGAAAGGATCCTCATGTAATAATTAGCACTGAACAAAAATGCTGGTCCAAGGCTCGCAAGCTTCAAAGGACTTTGCTCAATTCAGCCCAGTCGGTCGCTCTCCTCGATATTTTCATATAGATTTATAGGCGACACAAACTCATAACTGGTCCATGGCGAGTTCATATCTCAACTATGGAAACTCTCCCGCACGCACACAATCCTTTCCAGGTTCCCAGACGCATGGTGACTGAGATATTCCACAACCGGACCCCGGGAGTCCATAATATAGGTGTGTCTCACATCCAGGCGGTTGGGAGATTTCAGCCGGTTCTGATGATGCTACTCGGTCGGTTCTGTGCCAATGCCCTGCCGAGTTATAGCCCATTTTGGGTTTGTATCAGAAAACTGCTTGACCTGAGTGGAAGGAGTTACATAGTACCGTCCGGAGTGTGTAGGGCTTGCAAGGGGGCTGCCCCCTCCAGTTTTAAGCCGGAGCCAGGGGTGGGCTCTTCCTGTTGATCCAGGAAAAGGGGGACACCAAAGAAGAGTTCCAGGACATCCGCACGCAGCAGCAGGCCACATATGCCCCCCAGGCGGCCGGGCCCAAGCAACAGGTAACTTGACTTATTTAACTGCCTTTTGTCTGTAAATCCATAATTGTATTTTCTGCACCTCTCTCTGACCTGTATATTATATCCATTCTTGTACATATTACTGTCTAGTGTGCCCTTTTCCAAGGCTATTAAATCCTTAAACTTTAAACTGAGTTAGTTGTCTTGATTCAAAAGGCCTTCACACGCCTAATTCTAGGTCTATAGTATATTAGCTACCCAAGGGTTGGTTCCTGACCATGCTTTTAAGTCGGTACGACCGGTATTATAACTTAAACGAGCGAACTGTGGCAGCATTGTTGTTTCCCTGTGCCAGTGTGGGCAAGGGTTAACAGTGGAACAGTATCTGGCTGACCTTGAGCTCCCCCTAGTGGGCCGTCGTCCATCAAGCGGGCCGGCGGACTAGGCTGTTTTCGTCACAGTAACCAATTAACCTCTTAGATGCCAGAGTCACTTGTGACCATGCATGAAAAAGGAATAAAAGAGGGCGGTTAATTCTAACCCTATCCTTAACGGTAATCTTAATACTAACCATAATTCCGATCATAACTAGTGATGAGCGAACACTAAAAAGTTCGAGTCGAACGTGAAACTTAGAGGCGCTCGGGTCGAAGTTCGATTGGAACTTGAACCCCATTAAAGTCAATAGGAGAAGATGTTCTAGTTAATGTTTATACTTATCGGTGGGGAGGAAGCTGTGATTCCCATCCTTTAACAGTAAAGGGATACGGGGAAACAACGATTGAGTATGATTATATGAGAATTGGGCATTATGTGAGTCGCAAATGTCCCCAAAAATAACATTTTGGGTGTGGGAAAGATACAGCCAGCAATACAAACTCCCCAAACTATTGCTGCCCTATGATTCCCTAAGCGGGCTGTAACCCCGCTAATAAACTTCCAAACTAATCAGTTTTTCAGTTTTCCTGTCTAAAAACGCTAAGAAATCAAAACCCTGATGCATAAAAAGCAAACAACAGAGAAGAGTTTCGTACAGAGAGTGAGCTGGAAATTTTCATTCAAAGGGAATACATGAAATACAAATAAAGGGTCATGTGATTTAGCGCCAATGACGCCCCACACCTCAGAGATGACGTTTTAAACACTTTTCCGGCTCTGCACTGATTGGAGGCCGCAAAGTGCAGGAACAGCTAAAAATGAAGAAAAAAGGCGTGTCGAATGCACATGTCGAACGCGAACTTTAATCGAATGAACTGTAAAATGCCCAGTTTGCGTTCTAAAAAAAATCGAGAAGGTCAACTGGAACCTAACTTTTCTCGAATGGTTCAATCAACACTAATCATAACCTTAACCCTAACCCTTAATCTAACCCTAACCCTAGTTCTTACCCCAACCTTAACTGTCACTCCAACCCTAACTTAAAGGGGGTTGTCTCGCTACAAAGAATAGCTTTCAAATTGTAGGGAACACAAAATAAAGACATTTTCCAAATATACTGCATTGTTCCTCTGTTTTTTCCCCAAAGAGATACAAGTGAATTTTTTTTACCTCCATGGTATTTCAGTTCCCCCAGTAACGACCTGTAAACAAATCTCCTGGGCTGTTTTTTCAAGAATAACAGAGAGTGAGTCATCCCCAAAGGGAGGGAGGGTTGCTGTCCGTGCTGCCAGACAGTAAAAAGCTTGATTTATTCAAGAAACGCTCTGTAATTGGGGCTTTTGTTTTGGGGGGTCAGTAAGAAGTCCTTCCCGTAGTTTGAGAAGCTAAACTAATCTAATTAGCATCTGAAAGCACAAACTAGCTGTAAAAGCAAGGAGCTTATGCAAATTAGTATGAACCAGGAAGTGACAGAGAATTTCTTTCATGCATTCTTTGAAACCCTGTGGGGAGACAACTCCTTTAACTCCCACTCTTATTCCAACCCTAACCTTACTTCCACTCTCCCCCTAACTTCAACCCTGTTCCTAACTCTAACCCTAACACCAATGCTAATTTTAAGATTTAGGTTTGGATTAAGGATTAGGGTTAGGGATGAAGTAAGGTTTAAGTTTATGGTTGCTTAGGGGGGAATTGAAGCTAGGATTAGGGGATTAGTTTAATTTAGACTCAGGATGCGCGTGCACACTGCTACTCTATTCAAAGTCTATGGGACAAATGAAGATGGCCGAGGGTTGTAGTCAGGTATCTTTAGTAGTCTCATAGACTTTGAATAGAACAGCAGTGTGTATGCTTATCCTCTGCTCCATTCAAAAGTTTCAACACTGCGCAATTGTAGTGAAGAAAAACCGGGAAATTTGAAACCCCCGTTTTAGTGATCAGTGGGTGTCCCAATGGTGAGACCCTCAGTGACCAAACATTTATCATCTATTTTATGGATATTTAAGAAAAATCTTGAAACCAGCTCACCAATACCTCTGCTGTGAGAATCCAAGGATCCAGTGCAGGACAAACACCGTAGATAATTGGAAAAAGGTAGACGATATCCAGCAAATCTCACAAAAACAATGGAATTTTTTCAAAAAAGAAAAGAATATAATCCAAACATCCAGAGTCCTGAACAAGACAAAGCAATAGTCTTACATGTTTCAGGCGTAGACACAGCAACCCTTAGCTATAAGGCCTGTCGTGTCTACACCTGAAATGCGTAAGCCTATTGCTTTCTCTTGCTCAGGATTCTGGATGTTTGGATTTTATTTTATTTTTTTAATAAACGTCATTGTTTTTATTGTCTTTCTTTTTACAATCTTGTGGATATATATGAAGCTATAGTGAGAAAACCCACTATAGAGATAGGGTAGCTAGGAAATAGGTCGGAGTATGGAAAGGTAATATAGCAGTAGGTGAAAGGAGAGAGAGACCTTTTTTCCCTAGGGGCCCAGTGAGAGAAGTTTGAAAAGGTTTAGTTGTATTATCATATTTGAAGCATGACTTGAGCATCGCTTGAGGCCTTTCTGCTCAGGGTCCTTTAAGCTGCTCTGTTACCAACAAAACCTACCTAACTAAGGAACAACATTACTAATATTGCCACAACATAAGAACCGGAAAGTACATTCAGACACAGTCCAATATCAGCAGAACTCTACTAACACTAAAAAACAGTCAAAATGAACATAGGAATTATTGTAAAAGCATTTCTGCTACTTTAGATACATGAAAATTTGAGGTTTGTGTACATTTTTGATCAAAACCGTAATAAGCCCATCTGCCGTCGACAAGGCGATCTCATTACGGATGGCAACCTATGCTATATATTACCTCTTTTGGTGCCTGTTCAGACCTCCATATTTCAGGGAGTTTAAAAAAAAAAAAAAAAACCTTTTTGGATGTGCAGACCAAGCATTGTTTTTTTAGACTGTTTGCATGTGGGAGTGACTGCCCCCACTTTGGCGTTTTGCACTCCGCCCATCTGCACAGGTTTTTAAATCAATGCAGAGCAGCTTATAGCTGGAATCTTTCTTCCTGAAATGTGGAGGTCTGAACAGGCACAGAGAGCGGTAACATGTAGCATAGGTTCCCACTTGTACTGAGGTCACCTTGTCAACGGCAGGTGAGCTTATCCAGTTTTGGTAGAAAATGTACACTAAGAACCTCAAATTTTACATGTATCTGAAGTAGCAGAAATGCTTTTCCAGTAATTCCTACGTTCCTTTTGACTGTTTTTAGTCCTAGTAGAGTGTTGCTGATATTGTATTGTATTTGTATTTTACTGCCACACCAAGGTACACCTATGCTCATTTTTTGAAACATTTTTTATGGATGTGCAGACCAAACATTGTTTTTTTTAGACGGAAAGTACATTCAAGACATCACTACATATTACCACCAAAGAGTAACTAAATAATGCCACCATAGTGTTACTTTATAAAGATCAATATGCAGAGGCCAATGATACCGCCATACACTGACTATACCGTGGTAGATACCAGTTGTACACAGGCTCTGCAGACCATATAAGTGATTACAGTACAGTTACATCCAGTGAATCTCAGGTGACGTCTTCTCTGAAGTCTTTGCTTTTCTTCTTCCATCTGTTCCAGACAGCTGTGACTTCTAGCTATGACTTGCCTTCTTTGGCCCCGCACTTTTGCAGCAAATCCTCAGTCTCTATCCTAAGACAAGCTTTTCACAGTGTCACATGCTACAGCCCCACCCTTGAATATAACAATGCCGCAAGGAGTGTCTCCTGAAATAAATTATAATGCACACTATACCCCATGAAATTAATAAAATTACACACAAAAGCCCATGAAATTAATTACACCACACACTGAAATGTATCATAATGTACTCTATGTCCCGGAGGTGGGAACCGCACCTATCCCACTTTCTTATCAATATGCCATCAAAGTGCGAGATAGGAACACCCCTTTAATTAGTTTGTCCAGTTTGTAGTGTAGAGATACTCTGCATACATCTTGTGTGTCATTTTATCACTATAATCTCACCGTATATAGTCCCAGTATGGAGGTTTTTATTAGGAAACAGTATAATGTTTACATTTATTCACTACATTGCAGTATTGTCTGGTCACTATATGTATGTATATATTATTAAATCATGGAATGATAGTTTTATCTACTAATTGTATTAAATTTTTTTAGGGTAGATGTATGCATCTCACTAGTGCTCACCTTGCGCTGTTCATTGTTACTTTTGTAAGATAAAAAGGTGACGATAAAAATGGATTTATTGTCAACAAAAAAAAGTGAGGGAAACGTGTGGCATTCATTCTTATGTAATTTATTATTTAGTGCAATTACATGAGAATACTGTTGTAACTGCATTGATACATGACCTTTCTTGACATAAGGCCTGTCGGATAAGAGGTGACTTGTTGCCTAGCAATGAATGGCTCTCGCAAGAGATATGCACTAGGTAGCTATGCTTTGTCACTAAGCGCACCATTTCTATTCACTGATTGTGCCACAGATAACTATTATTTTCTGACAACATGATTGATAAATATCAATGAGTTTTTCTAATCATCTCTTCTTCTGGAAGCAAATTGTTTGACCTATGTAAATAAGCTTTAAATGTGGGTGCATCCCACCCAGTGCCTAAATAGAACTCTGATCACAGGTAAGCTGCTGTGACATCATGATTGTGTATCACTCGGTAAATCTGCTGTGACATCACAACTCTGTTTTTGTCAGGTAATCTACTGTGACATCACAAGTGGGTTTCAGTTTGGTAAGATCTGTGGTGGACATACCCCATATATTAAATAAGCACCTGGTATTCAGGAAGCCTAGACCGTATTCTTGCACGGGGGCCCTCTGTTCTTCCTGTTTACCCATGACATCTTCATATACTTACCAATTCCTTACTGTTTCTCTGTTGCCATCGTTCAGGTACCCTGTATCTCTCGTGTCTACACTGGTTTTCATGATAGATCAGTCATACTTATTTTATGTCACTTGGCTGCAGTGCACTGATGCAGCAAAGAGCAGAGGAGAGGATGTTTGGACCCAAGCGGCATAGGTTTTGGGCCAGCACTGCACACTTGCCAACTCTCCCAAACCACTGAAAGAATTAAGTCTCCCATTGCTATACATGTATGTTGCTGAGGTGGTTTGGGCTCAGAGGATGTGTCTGTTCCATCTGCAGCAAGAGTCAGCTGTAATGTACAGCTGGACTCCTGTTGCAGCAGCCAGATAAGGAGCTAGCTCTAGTTGCAGCCATTTAACCCCCTAGATGTCATAGTCAGTAACATCTGCAGCCTTTTGATGGTGGACAGAGGGAGGGGGCTTCCTCTGTCCTCCATAAGAACCCTGCAATGCAATCACCATGTGCCCTTGTTTTCCATGGCAGCTAGAAGCCAAATATTGGCTCCTGGGTCTGTCTTATACCAGAGTCTATACTAGAGTCTAATAAACAACCTGTCACAGGTCCAGTATAATACACTAACAAGCAAAATGGTAACAATGTTTTGAAGTTTTGATTTTCAGGTTCCATATTTCACCATCCACTACAGCTTTGTATATGAGGCAACCATCATTTTATAGACAATCCTCTTGGCTATCTCATACATCAATTTGACTTGCAACTATTTAGCATATGCTTAGTTATGCAGATTCTTGTCATGTAACTGCATTGTTACCGTTTCCTTCTAAAAATCTAAATTTAAATTTTAAATATTTTGCAAATCCGCCTTTTGGCTTCCAAAAACTGCCTGAAGCCGTCTGTGCACGCTTACATTCTCTATGTTGATGCATCCTGGTTGACACACTTGGATACGAACTTCTTCTACGACTCTACCCACGTGTTGGATTGGGTTGAGGTCTGAGAACTGTGGGGGCCAATCCAGCAACTCTACTTCATTGTCATTGAACCATTTCTTTGCCAATCTTGACATATGCTTCGGGTCCTAGTCCTGCTCGAACTTTATTTCATCCTTTTCGCAAAGTCCAACACATTGTTACCTTTTTGCTTGTAGGTGTAATTAGCAATGCAATCATATATTGCTATGTCTTGTAAAAGCAATCAAGCAATCGCATTAGCTTTGTCCCATATTAGAATATAACATGCTGAATCTGTAGCAATCCAATCTCTAAAATTATATTATTTAATCTGATCAGTGAATACCACAAAAAAAGAAAATATAGAAAAACCACGCTGGAATTGCCTGTTTTTTCTTAATCCAGCCTCACAAAAAATATAATCAAAAAGTTATAAAAAAAAATGTATGTACCCCAACATAGTAGCGATAAAAATGACAACTTATCCCGCAAATAAAAAGCTTACACAGTCTTATTGACAAAAAAGTTCTGAAAATATCATGATAATAGAAACATGATTTTTTTAAGTGTCAACTATGATTTATGGTTTGCAGAGGAGCCCAAAAGGAGCATTGCCTGAAAAAATGGAGATGTGGTCTGTAAAAAGGGGCATTAAACTCAGAGACAGCCCTAGGCAGTGAAAACTCTAGCTATGCTACTACTGTAGAGACCAATGATTAGCCACCATGCTCACATAACATCACCTTTAACATTATGGGAGGATAGTAAGGACTGAATAGTGGGGGAACAGTGAAAAATTGGTACTGTACGTATATGGAGTGGTGATGTTTTAAGTCTGGCACCATCAACTAAACCTAAAAAACTTTCATCAACAGGTCAGTACAGGATAACATCTAAAGACGAAATTTCTCATATCACGTAAATGTTACCAGTAATTTTCTTATGTGGAAGTGAAGCACAGAGTGTGCATTGGGAAGAAAATAAGAAGTAAATAAGATTTGCATGATAAATATGAAAAAATAGAAGGACAAATAAATTTATCAATTTCACTGTTGTGGTTGGTAGATCTTTTAGGATGCTCAGTCAAAGGAAGTTTCTAGCTGATAAATGTTTTCTGCACTCTAAATTGATTTATCTGGCATTATCTCCATATCCGGTGGAGGCCAGCGCTCTAACTTGCCTGATACTACAGCAGATAAGGGGATGTGCTCTATATCCTTGAAACCCAATTATAATTCAAATATTTGCAGCATTTATTTATGACTTACCAATCTAATGTCTCAAGATTTATGGTGAAAGGTATTTGGAGCATTGTAATGATTTTTTAATGATGTGATATACTACAAAGGTGTTTTTTTTGCATTTCTTTAATTTTCCTAAAGTGTTCCATCTCTTAATGGTTTATTCACAACAAAGACATTTGCAAAATGAGGTTCCTGAATTATGGCAGGACTTTTGTACATTATGACATAGGAACTGCATAATTCATGATAACTTATCACATAAACTTTTTATGGTCAGTTAAGTTCAGCCTACAGATTGCAGTAGGGAAACATTTTATTGTATCATCATAACCAGCATTTATTAATAGATATCAGCAAACTCTAGATAAGGATAGAATTGACAATTCTTTGTGTTTATCTTGTTGCATTTTAAAAGAATTCACGTATCATATTCAGTCTTAGCACATCACTAATTATCAGCACTAGGTGAATAGCTAAGAGCGAATACGAATATCAAGATATTGTCTCAATGTTGTTTATGATGTAATGATATATGAGATACAACAGATGGCTATAAATAAAAGTGAGATAAACTAAATCGCAACATCTACCTGCATTACCCCATTCAAGACAGAATTTCTATTAGGCACGAGAGGCCCTTGCTTGGGCTGGATACTGTAGAAAAGAGCGCTTGTCTTGCATGTTCCGAAAATTATTAACAAATCACCAACAAATTTATCAAATTTAATTCAAATTTCAAATCAGGGACCATGTTAATCAATGCAAGCAGGATGCTGAGAAGTCACAATGCTATATTGGGAGGAAAGAGAAGGTTGCCCGGGTGCAAAATGCTGATGAACTCCCACGCCTACTAATCCTGAGGAAATAACTGCATAGATCTATGGGTAACAGTATGGCCTTCTTTGTGATTTACGTGGTTCTGTTATGACAACGCTTTATTAACGCCTTGTTCCCTGCACCAGTTATTCAATAGCACACAGACTAGCCCCCCCTTTTCTACAACTCAATAACATAAGGATCAGATCTACTAGATCTCATCCAATCAACACTAAGTGCAAAAAAAGTCAAGCAGAAGTTTCGAGCTATGGACTACACCTTCTCACAGAGCACATGGCGTGTAAAAATCACCTCTGCTCTTCACTTCATTACACACTACAGAGTGTCAACCTGCCTCTGTAAGTGATATTAGCATTAAGAACTGTACTATGGGAGCGGAAGTGAAATGGGTTTCCATTAGTCGAGCTGCAGTACATAAACTTCAAGATCACCATGCTCAATTTCAAGTGTCAGCTATAGTATAGTAATGTATAAAGCATGCTCCTTTGGAAGTTTTCCTTTGAAGCAAGGGAAAAACACATTCTCTGAGCAAAGTCTCAATTTTCACTATCTGGCAGTGTGATAGACAGATTTGTGTTGGGCAAATGCCCAGACAGTGCTACTTGCTGGAATGCATAGTGTCTACTGTAAAATGTAGTAGAGGTGGGATAATAGTGGGGGCTGCTTTTAAGGGTCTAGGTAAGAGATGTCAAACTAATTTTTATTGAGGTCACATCAGCATTATGGTTACCCTCAAAGGGCCTTGAGGGGCCTCAGAGGTTAGGGTGTATGGGTAGTGCTGTCAGTGAGTTGTGCCCCCACCTTGAGTTACTGAACAGAGCAGTGTGGAAGTATGTGCTAGAACTCGGGACTCCAAGAGGGTGCCCACTCCCTGTGCTGGCACCGCCCACCTCTGTCAAGTACTATCAACATTCTCCAGGTAAAGTGGTGAGCTGGTCGTTCTATGTCCGGACACTGTCTATTCTTGCTTACTGTATTTAAGCTCTCATTGGCCACATAAATTTATGTAGAAGGCCAGATTTGGCCTGCAGTCCTTGAGTTTGACAAAAGTGGTCCTTATTTTAAGTAAAGAGTAATGCTAATATTATAGCATAAAAAGAAATTTTAGACAATTGTATGCCTCCAAATTTTTGTCAACAGTTTAGAAAGGCCCTTTCCTTTTTTAGCATGGCTGTGTTCCTGTGCACAAAGTTAGGTCCATAGTGACATGGCTTAATGAGTCTGGTATAATGGAACTTGGGTGACTTGCACGTTGGCCTGACCTCAACCCCATCAAAATCCTTTGGGGTAAAATAGAACACTGATTGTGAGTCTGATCCTCTCATTGCTTGACCTCACAGATCTTTCTTTGGCAGAATTAAAGGGGTTGTCTCATCTCAAAGTTTCATAGGATGCATGAATTAAATAATGATGCTTTGCTCTGTCACTTCCTGGTCAAGCTGTCTGTAATTAGCATATGAGCTCCTTGTACTCAGATTTCTCTGTTTATTAGTCTAGATTAAATAAATTACCTTCTCTGAGGTCCAGAGAAGCTTCTGAGCTAATGTTAACAGTAGAGTAATTACTGTCTTTTTTCTGAAAGATCAGATAACACACAAGCTCTCACACTGCTGGCCGGCCTCGACCTGTGTGATGACGTCACTCCCTGCTATCAGATAGAACAAACAGCAGGGGTAAAGGAGTACAAAGGTCGGTCAACTTGGGGAACCAGACAGGGGCTCAGAAGGTGAAAAATCCCTTGTAAGCTCCTTAATTTAAAAAAAAATGAACAAAGCAATATATTTGGAAAACGTCTTTATTTAGTGTTCCCTACATTTTGAAAGCTATTCTTTATAGTGAGACAACCCCTTTAACCCTAATTTATACAGACTCATCTTGAGGAAAGCCATGTGTCCACCTACTTTTAACCATTATAGGATAGAAGTATTTCATCTCTCTGCAGAAAGAACTGGTAAAAAAATACTTTATTGCTGTGCACTATAAATATTTTTAAAGCTAATGTTTCATTCTATTTTCATGAGGAAATGTTCTGTGGTCTTTTTTTAATTGGTGAATCCAATTCAAAATTATATAACATTGTAATAAATTTTGTGTTTCAACTGCTCACCATTCTAAAATTCTCGCTTCACTGTCAATTAGTGATTAAAAACCCTCTCATAACTAATGTTCAAGCCTAGGCTCACACCTGCATAGTTATTTCCGGGTTTCTGTTCCATCATAAGATAGTTAAACTTATTTCTTGGTAGGAAAATTATATGTCTAACATGTGACATCGAATTATTATACATGGTTATTCCACATACACTTGCCTTGAGAGCAATAGATTATCATTTAGAAAAATATTCAGAATAGGATTTGTATTTAAAATATTTTATTATTTTTGTTATTTACTATCTATTATCACATAATTTTTTTATGTGATAAAGCAGAGAACTGCTGCCTCAATAGGTGTTAAATTTTCTTCTTCCCTCTTACCTCTCCTGGTTTAAGGAATTTTTCATTTTTTTCTAAAGATAATCCATATTCTAACAGTACATACTGGTATATCGCTACATAGATGACGTCATCATCATGTGGACGTCTGGGGTAGTGGCCATACCAGATTTTATGGATTTTCTCAGTCACAATGCTTTAGGTTTGCATTTTACCTATCAATATAATTGTTTTTCCACGCGTTTTTGGATTTAAATTTGTCCATGATGACCCTCGGGTTGTTCGATTTTATGTATCGCAAGCCAACTGCAAGAAATTTAAATTTTGATGAAAACTTTCCCACCCCCAGCAACCAAAAAGGAAAGCTAACAAGAGCAAAAAGGAAATCGCCTGAAAACTTACATTTGTTACTACCTACAGTAAACACACACAGAATATACGGAGAGTAATTGATCGATATTTCCCCTTATTTGTCCAGGATAAGGCACTTGTGTTTGTTCTTGCAGATGTTACAAATTTGTAACTCGTAAATCTCCTACTCTACATAATTTACTTTCTCCCAGTATTCCAAGAGTTAATAAAATAAAACGTACCTGGTTTAATACTAAAGGTTTTTTCAAATGCAATAAAAATAGATATTGTTGTTGCAAAGTGCTCCCAAAATTAAAAAACACTTTTAAAACTTTGTAGAGGTTCCAAAAATATTTTTTTAAAAGACTTCATTAACTGTGAAACAATATTTGGTATTTACTGTGTGGTTTGCAATATTTGAAATTTAACCTCTTAATGACATATGACATATGTGTATGTCATAGTGCCGGTAAGGGGCTTTGTGGCGGGATCGCAGCACGACCTATTAAAATATAACATAATTTATCCCGTACACTAAACACTGTAGAAGAAAAGAAATTCCAAACAGAATTTTTGGTCATTTCACGTCCCCTTAAAATTGGAATAAATTTGATTAAAACAAGCCACTTGTATTACAAACTCGTACCAATAAAAAGTACATTTCAGCCCACAAAAAATGCACCCTCACTCAAAAAACCCAAAAGGGTTTTCTCCAAAAAGTTTTTGGTTGCAGAAAATGTTTTCCCGCGCCCAAAATTTCAAAAAAAAGAAAAAAGTTTGAAATTTTTTTTACGGTAACAAAAAATCAAAGGAAACCCAAAAATGTTTGGGTATTGCCAGGGTGCATACAACCTTTCAGGAACAGGGTAGGTACTTTTTGTCCCCGCAATATAAAAACCCCCAAAACAAACTATTTAGGTGAAACAATTAAAAAGTTATTGCTCTAGAAAGGTGGGGAAGGAAAAATGAACATCAAATAAAAAAAAAAATAAAATAGGGCCCCGGGGGTTTAAAAAAGGGTTAAAATATCTGGGTTGTACCAAACCCCCTAGAAGAAAGGATAGGGAAATTTGGGGGGCAAAATTTATGGTATTTCACATGATTATGTTTCAAAATTTTCAAATGTCCCCAAAAAAAATTTTTGTTTATTTGAACATTGGGGTATTGCGCCGTTTTTTTACCCATGGATTGTCCCTGATTTAAAACTAGTTTTCCAAAGGGATTAAATCATAGCTTAGATTTGAATCTTAATCACTAAACACATTTTTTTTTAATATCTTTGCATTTTAAAGTATATAAAATTTTTAAAAATCAGAAAAATTTAGTCAGATGGGGGGGGCTTGTTCCCCCCTGATTATGTTAATTTTAAACAATGACCATATTTGAGTATAGGGTATGATTATGGACTGATTCGCGGAAACCCTTCCCCCCTTGCTTTCCACCTTTTTTTTTTGGATGTTTTTATACATTTTAAAGTAAAGGACAAATTTTTTTTTTTACAGAAGTTTTGGGGGGTGCTGCTGGTTTACCCCTTTTTTTGGTTAAAAGTTTTTAAAATTTTATTTGGGTATGGAGTAACCCCCCCGATCTGTGCCCTTTTACACGATGAGCTAGAAAGTTTAAAAAACAAAACCAAAAAAAAATAGTTTGGGGCCTGATCCCGTTACATGAAAAGGGGCCCACAAGGGGGTCTGTCAGTCTTTCTGACAAAGGTTCCCCTAAATTTTAAAAGGAAAAAAAAGCAAATTTTTACTGCACTATTTGGTTTCCCGAATTTTGGAATTTTCAAACCGTGATAGAGGAAACCCCTGACCCTGGGATTTTGGGAAGGGATTTGCATGGTTTTTTTAAACCGCGCCCAAAAACCCCCTTGTTTTTCTAATAAATCCACTTAAAAATGTTTTCAGTGTTGGAAAATTTAATTTAATTTTTTTGTCAGGGGGTTCCCCGGCTTGGAGACCCATGATAGACACAAAAGAATTACTCACACTAATCAATCAGCAAAGCAGGAAAGGTTTTCTTCTAGGGTCCTTTGTTGGTGCACAGAATTGCTTTGGCTGCAGAAGAACCTCAAACATATCTAGAGTCCAGCACACGAAGCACAGTAAAACCTGTCAGCATCCAGCTAAAAATATCACAGCAAGCGCATAACGTTCTTACGCATTTTGAGCACTCTATAGTACACTATAGTACAGATCAATAGTAGGTGTGCCATTTATTTAAAACACAAATTGATCTACACGATATGATGATTTTCACCAGTGACTTTTTATGATCTGTCATATGCACAGGTAATGCTGACTATACACATAAAATAGCTCTTGGCCAAGCAATCCCTCTTAGCATAGTGTGTTTATTTCCATAAATCTTATACTTACATAATCTGTGTGCATAAGTAATAAAGGTTTGTTCTGACAGTTCAAAATGCTTGTTGGGGCATGACGAGATAGAAGGCAAAAAGAATACTTACATCCAATCACATACACATTCCAAGCACACTATCAACTAAAGACCACCTTCCATTTGAGAGCCCGGAAAGGGTACTGGCTTTTCCAATTGGGAGCTGCACGTAAGGCGACATTTCAGAAAAAAGGCGCTTCTACCAGTTTTAAGGGGCTTAAAGATGTATAATGCGCCTGAATAAATAAATCTGCCAAAAACTGGCGGGGGGGTATGCCTTGTATGCTTTATTTAAATGTCCCAAAATTTAAAGGCGAAACATAAAAAAAAAAGGGGATTGCATATCTTTGTTTCCCAATTGGGGAGGCCCCTTAATTTAGGCGCTTTTCAAAAGTGTAAAATGCGCCTAGTTTTTGGTGTACAACAGTTCTTTTAATATAGAGAATAGGGTGTTCAACAGGGTTTTTATGGTGAAAAAATCCCCCCAAAAAAAGGGATTTAGCCCTAAAGGGACATTTCCCGCCTAAGTGGGGCAGCTTTGCTCCTCCCATAGGCTTTTCCAAAA
The DNA here is from genome assembly GCA_025379985.1 of Phyllomedusa bahiana. Lineage (NCBI taxonomy): Eukaryota > Metazoa > Chordata > Amphibia > Anura > Hylidae > Phyllomedusa > Phyllomedusa bahiana. Next base: position 18,083 of record JAODAL010013880.1, read on the forward strand.
AAGTTCCCCCTTTGTCCCCAACGGGATTTTTTTGGGGGGTTTCAAAGGGGTTGGGTAAACTGGGCAAAGGAATTTAATCTAAAAAATATTTCTAATTATTTCAGGGGGTAATAGGAGAAAAAGCACCCCACAATTTGTTATATTCTGTTAAGTGTGACAATACCCTACATGTGGTAGAAACCTGCTGTTTGCATGCACAGGGGGGTTCAGAAGGGAAAGAATGCCATTTGATTCTTTTAGCTCAGTTTTTGTTTCATTTTTTAAATTTTCAGGAGCCCATTTTTTGTGGGGGGGGGGGGTTTTTTTGTGGGGGTTCTTAGGAAACCTTTTTCATTTTAACCCCCTTTAACAAACCCTGGGCTTTATGGTACCCCCGGGCCCTAAGGGGTTTTTGCAGGGGGATCGCCTCCGCGACCCCCCCGCAGAGCCCCGGTGCCCCAGCGGTTTTAATCGCCCGCTAACCCCCGGCAAGTAAACAGCGCCGGCGGGTGGTTTCCGCCCGGGGCGCTTTTTAAAAAACCCATCAGACACCGTTTTTTTGGGTGTCCCCAAAATGGGGGTTTTTCCCTATTTCCTGTCGGGCGGACGGAAAGTGGGGAAAACCCGGGGCCAGTGTAAGTGAGGGGCCTTCAAAAGGGCTCCCCACCACCATCCCCGGGTCTTTAAAAATCGCCGATGACCGTAACGATGGGTGCGCGGCCCCAAATCGGCGTTCATTCAGCGCGAGCCATCTTTGCTGGGGCATTTCCCCGACGACCCCCTTTTTACCAGGGGGTGGGGGGGGGAGCCTTGTGAAGGCTCCCGTCATTTAAACCCCGGGCCCCGGTTTGCACCACTTCCTTCCGCCAGCCCGGAAGTGGGGGAAAACCGCCTTTTTTGTACACCCAAAATGCATTGCCTAGCAATGCTTTAAAGGTTGTTTTAACAAACCCGCCCCCCCTATGGTCAAGCACCTTTAGGGGGAACTAAATGTAATAGAAAAAAAAAATAAATAAAATAAAGTTTTAAAGTAAAAAAAAAAAAAATTTTTAAAAAAGTTAAAATCCCCCCCCTTTTTCCCCCTTTTTACAAATATAATCTTAAAAAAATAAAAAAGTTACACATATTTGGTATCGCCGCTCCAAAAAAAGTCCAATCTATAAAAATATAACATCATTTATCCTGTACCTGAACCCCGTAAAGAAAAAAAATTCCAAACGCCAAAATTGCGTTCTTTTTGGTCATTTTTCGTCACTCAAAAATGGAAAAAAAATGATCAAAAAAATCGCAAGCATTCCAAACTGTAGCGATAAAAAATCACTTAACCCCTAAAAAAATCCCCCCTACCTCCGTAGGGGTTAGTACAAAAACGTTTTGGGCGCACAAAAAGGCGCCTGGCGCAAAAATTTTAAAATAGAAAATGTTTAGAATTTTTTTTACGGTACCAAAACAAAAGAAACCCAAATGTTTGGTATTGCCGGTGTGTAACAACCGTAGAATACAAAACAATTTTTATTTACAAAGATTTAACGCCGAAAAAAAAACCCCCCAAACATGGGGAAATTTCATTTTTTTCACAATTTCTCTCACTTGGAAATTTTTTTTTCGGTTTCCCATAATTCTTAGTAAAATTTAAAACACCACAAAATACATCTTTGTCCCCCCAAAATAAAAGCCCCCAGTGTCTATTTGGGAAAAATAAAAAGTTAGGCTCTGGGAAGGCGAGGAGGAAAAAAAAGAAGTGTCATCAAAAAAAAACCCTGGGTCCCTTTAAGGGGGTTAAACCAAAGAAAATTACACCCCTAATTTTTGGGGGGTTTTTAAAAATATTACCTTACATTTGGTTTTCTGAATTTTTATGCACAGTGCATAGAACAAAGTGAAAGTAGCACATTTTCCACAGTTATTCCCCCTTAGGCCTAAGGCCGTGTTTTCCCACGGATTTGGAGCCGTATTGGCCCCCAAAAACCAGCGTGAATAAGGGGGGATGGGGCGGGGGGCCCGGGGTGCGGGGGGGGCGCCGTCCGGCCCCCCTAGACAATGCATTGTTTACGGGGGTCCCCGGGCCCTAAATAATGTCTTCCCCTTTCCCCCCCCCGCGGCGGATTGCCCAAACGGGGGGGGAGCGACGGGAATCCACTGTTCTCTTGAGAGCAGTGGATTTCTGTAATAACAGGGACGGATTGGCGCCGTACTGAAGCTCAAATCCGGCGCGGAGTTACGGCGCCAAATCCGTCCCCAAATAAGCCCGTTGAACGAGGCCAAACATTTTTCTTTCTATTTTGTTCCAGACATACTCCCCATAGATTTTTATGCTGATTTACATACGTGTACCCCACATGTAGCTATTATTTGCTACCTGGGCACATGGCAGAACTCAGAAGTAATATAGCACCATGCAACGATTGAAGCCTACTTTGATAATATTTACTGCATTGTGCCATGATTATAAAAACATACTGGGACATGAATTTTGCAGAACTGTTTTTTGGGTACTATATCCCCTCCAGTTCTCAAGAAAAAGGGGCATGCTGGGAAGTCAGTTCTGATGTCCTTCCCTTCATATATCCTAAATTTGTGGGAAAGGTCTGATGTACTAACACTCAGCTTCATGCCACACTTTCCCCTTTTAGGTATTGGTGGAATTGAGGCTTCTCTTTAAAATATACCAAGGACTTAACAACGTTTCAGTTCTTGGAGGTGTATCCCTTGGAAATGTATGCACCGAAGTGGTCTATAAGGGGGCATAATTGGGGTGATCTATGCTTTATCACTATAATTTAGAAAACTAGGGATTGCCTTAAAGTATGGCCCAACCATTGTCATATGGAACATTAGGGTGCGGTACAAAATATCTATGCCGGGCTTTTTCTTTACTCCCATGTTCTGTGCAAAAACCCTCAAATTTACCAGCTCTGCTGCATCTATAAGAGCCTATTAGTGGAGCTGAGCATGAATACAGTAGTGGTGGGATTTTTGAAAATAAATAGTTAGACAAAAAAATTTATGTGAGCCAAAATGAAAGGGAATGAGTCATCAGAAAATGGCCTAATATATATATTGCGTTTTTATGTTAAAAAATTCTTGTAAAGATTTTTAGTTTTTTTAATATTCCATATTCTCTCACCCTGCTCTCTCTCTCTCTATTAGTTATATATAATATATATACTAATATATATATATATTAATCCTGGAATCCCTGCCGTTGTTTACCATTACCTACTAAGCTTTATAATATCTTGACACTTTCTATTATGTAGAGATCACTTTTCAGCAGTCTCCTCATCACATAATCACAAGCAGTATTACAACAACTTTTGACACCAGTGTATAGATCACATAGGAGCCATCATTCCCCATAGGTGATGACCACAGCTTTCCTCCTACCCTTCCCTGCAAACAGTGGCTTCTTCCCAGATCACAGAACATGCCTAAAACTGTATTACATTAATCAATGAGTTACCTCTGTTCACAGGCTCTTTTAGCCCATATAGCTGCAGTAAGACATCTCTAAATGATGTAAAAAAATACTGCTCAGGCACGATGGCTGCCCCATAATAATATACACAAAACAGAATAAATAAAATGTGCAATTAGTAAAATACAATGGTGATACATTCTCTCTAAGTCAATCAAATCCTCAGAAAAAAGAATTTCAAAAAGATTATCTTTCTGTCAAACTTTTTCTCTCAGTTTCCATTAAAAATGGGATCAAAAGAAACAGGGAAACAGGGACTGTTGGAATGGTGTCTTCTTGGAGGTTTATCACAGTACTAGAAGTAGCAGAAGATCATGAAAAGAAATGTGTGCTATCCTTGTTACTAAACTTCATTCTGGATGTAAGAAAGAAGCATACCTCCTTTGCAGAGTATACTCCGTGGGACATTTTTTTATTTTGTATTTGTGTGTTTCTGTATGAAGTGCTTCAATAGGGTTGATATAGCACAAGAATTATGTTACTAAAATCGTGGTACTGAAAAATTGTGGCACACAAATTATGTTACCATATAATCTGGGACAGACTATAAGAGTGCGTTCCCACTGCACAGGACAAATACCGGCGCTTTTTCCGGCCGTATTTGTCCTGTTTTGCGCCCGTGCCCCACGGACCATGCGGGGTAGACGGCTTTAACTCCCTATGTCAAAAACAGCCCTCCCCCCACCCATTGAGAAGCACATCTTCTGTCGGGAAACCGGACGGAAGAATTGTGCTTCTACATATGTTTTGTCGCCGACCGCCGGCGGCAAACCGTCCGAACTCGAAAACCTTTGCAGTGGGGACTGCTGCACAGGTTTAGCTTAGAGCACAATAGCGCTCATTTTCGGCGGTTTTTTCAGGCGTCTGAAAAAACCAAGCGGCTGAAAAAACCGGCTCCGAAAAACCTGTGCCGTGAGGACATGCCCTAAGTGATCATTGGCCCAGTTTCTTTATTAAATCCATACTGGAGATTCACAACAATTCCTTACATTTTAAAAAGTCAATTCTGGTAAAACCTAGAGTTTCCCATTGAGATTATTGATCAGGAAGTTGCCCCCTAAGAGATCACTATATAGCTATATAGTTTGAATTGAAGAGATGAAAAAAGAGGACTGTCTATCTCATTGCGGGAAGTAGTACAAATGATTTTTTTTTTTTTAAGGACATAAGAAAGACATATCTCTGTTCTTCTTATTAATTAAATGGTTACAGTCCAGCTCCCCCCCCCCCCAACGTCACCCATTTGTTGCAAAAATTGTTCTTAAGCTATGTGATGGTCCCCAAAGAAAATGTCACCACCAATCAGAGTTCAGTGAAACCATACTGACTTTACTCAAAGAATATGAAAACACAGCAAAAAGCACTCAGCTATTACAAAGTAAATAATAATGTGCTCAAGTGATTAATACATATAATTATTAATCTATATGTACACATAGACAAAATTGTCAGTACTCTTCCATTAACCCCCCTAAGCACCAGGCCTGAAAACTCCTTAATGAACAGCTACATTTTGTAGTTTTTGCCTCCTTGCATTTCAATAGTCATAACTTTTTTTTATCTATTAAGTAATGAAGTTGTATGCAGATGTGTTTATGCTGGATAAGTTGTATATTTGGGGGACATAGTTTAAGTATACAAATAAATGACTGCAGAATTTAAAGAAAAATTGTTTTGCAGTGTGAACATAAAAAAAAGGGTTTTTATGCATATTTTTTTACACCATTCACATTTCACACTAAATAACTTGTCAGATTAATTCTACAGGTTATTACGGTCGTGTATATACCTAACGTGTATTTTTGTATGTGTGTAACGTATGTGCAATAACTTTTTTATAACATTTTTATTTTATTATTTATTATGTTTTACACTTTTTTATGCTTTCTTTCCTCCTTTTTTAATCCTGTAAAGAGATTACTATTTAACATTCTTTTTTTACCCTTTGTAATGTACATAAATATGCTAATAGATTACTTTCTGTGGCAGTATGACACAGGCTGCAGTCAGGGCAGCACACGTTGTACCCTGACCAGAGACTTGCTATACAGACAGTTCTGGGCCTACTTTAGGTCCCAAGGCACAGACAGGTTGAATGCCGGGGATCGGTGGCTTTCTCTACTCCTAGCTGTTTATAGAGACTGTTCTAGGAATGGAGCTGTTAACTCTGTCTAGAGATGTCACCAAAGCCACCAAAGCTTTATATACCCTGTGTAATAGATTAAGGGAGCATTCACACAGCGCAGTTTTGGTGCAGTTTTAGCTACGCTCCAATTAAACTGCCTTTATTACCAGCAAGCTTCTGTCAGTTGTCTAAATTGTTCAGAAAGTTGTTTCAAGTAAGTAATCAATTACTGTGTATGTGAAGTCTTGTGTATACAAACACACTAAATTGATTACTCACTTTTCCAAACAGTTAGATAAGATGCAAAAAGCTTGCTGGTAAAAGAAGGCAGTTTAATTTGGAGGCGTAGCTAAAACTGCACCAAAACTGCGCTGTGTGAAAGCACCCTAAGTATCCCATAATAACATAACCTTATTACATGAGTCAAACCTTATCTTTAATGAGGCTGTAAGAGATTTTATGTGCCTAATATCTTTAATGCGACGGTACAGGTCCAAGATGGTAGGAGAAGCTTGCTGCTTCCAAAACCAAGATATCAACACCTTGCTGCCGTTAAAATATGTAGGATCAACTTCATCACTAGTTTATTAGTAGATCTTGGTAATATATTCAGCAATAAAAAATAGGATCCTTAGGGGGCTTCACACCTGTAACTTCCCCTATTAATGTCCTTACCCTAGTCCAGAAGGGCTGGATGATGGGGCACAACCAGTAAATATGAACCACAAACAAGAGTTTATAAGGCTGGAGTTAAGCCTATGCAACAAGGATCTGGAGTAAGCAACATATCGTAAATATCCGATGTAAGACCCCTGGTAGATGAACATGTTTTACATAAGCATTCAAACCTAGTGGGATAGACAACATGGATGTATGTAGGGTAGTTTGCATAAAATGCCTAATCTGCAGGTAAGAATAGAAGCAAACACTAGGTATGTTGAAAGTTGACTGAATGGATGCAAACGAAAGTAGCAGTCTAGTTTTCTGATCAACAATGTCTGCCAGCCTAAATAGCTTATTATCAAACCGAGATTAAACAAAAATTATGTCATCCCACCATCAGAGGCCCGATGCACTGGGACATAACAAATATTTACCCACTCCACTTTTCTTTTTTTCCATATTTCCCTAGTTAGCTTCATTGGGCCCAGTAAAGGAGCATCAACAGGGATAACAAGAATAGCTTTCTTTGGTGGGGTAAACTCTTTTCAGGGCGATCGCCCCGCTTTTATGAAGGGAGATAGTAGGATATATCTTTATTTTTTCCAAAATGTTTACATATAATAATTTTTAAGTATCTTCTTCAAAATCTTGGGCACCAGAGAAAGGAACATTGGAGTCCATTTGGATGTATCATGCGATCCTACTAAAACGTAAGTTTGTTTACATAGATTTATATCTAGTTGGCTGTGATATGTATTCCCTGTTATGCTGTAGAATTCAGGGGTGTCAAACTCATTTTCACCGTGGGCCACAACAGCATTGTGGTTGCCCTCAAAGGGCCATCAGAGGGTAGCTAGGTGCCTTGGTAGGTCTGTCAGAGCTGTTGCACACCAGCTGTGCCTAAGCTGTTGGAAGCTACATAAAAAAGCATAGTGGGCCAGATTCGGCCCTCGAACCCTGAGTTTGACACCTGTGCTATAGATGATCAAATTCATATAGGGGTTGTATACATTTATATTTTTAACTCATATCAATAAAATGATATGTTTTAGCTAGGAATTTTGTACTTTGGTGAGGCAATATTACAGAGAAATTTAGGGAGGTTGCAGGCTTGGAGAGAGAAATGGAAAATTAAGTTTACTTATGGTAGAAAGAAATTTCACGGCACTTCACCCAAGTAATGTAGTAAAAAACCTTACTTTATTCGGCAACTTGTCTCCATCGTTTAAGGCATACGGGATACACAAGACCACGCCAAGCTTAACAGACCGACAACAGCTGTTTCGCGTGTAGACACACGCTTCGTCTAAGCCTCTCAGCTCTAAGCCTTTCTTTCTACCATAAGTATTCTACAAAGTGACTGTTGTTTTTCATTCACTGAGCACCACCGCTATGTGTGTATGTTTAAGTGCTACCATATGAAGACTAGCAATAGCATACATTTATCCAATTTGCTGTCTCAGAATCAGAGTGGTGCCGAAGCATTTGTTTCTTCATTGCCGGAGTAGTTTGGAAAATTAAGTTTAATGTGGATAAATGTAAGGTCATACACTTGGACAGAGGAACCAAAAAGTACAAATATGTATTAAATGTACAAACTGGATTAAAAATTTTTTTATTGGGGAAAAAAGACTTGCGGATATTGGTAGAACAAAAGTTTAAATTCAGTGAATCAACCGCCACAGGCATGCGCGCAAAAGGCAAATATAATCGTGGGTTGCATTAAAAGAAGCATAAACACTAAAAACAGGGACATAATTTTGCCTCTATTCAAATCACTAGTGAGGCCATATATAGAATATTGTATACCATTTTGGGTGCCAGTGTATAACAAGGACATAGCTGAGCTAAAGCGGGTGTAGAGGCGGGTGTCCAAGTTGGTTAGGGGAATGGTTTTTGCAGTACCAAACTAGGCTATGAAACTTGGAGTTATTCAACTTGGAAAAAAAGACGGCTAAGGTCATTTAATTACTAATAAAAATATGTGAAAGGACAATATACAGATCTCTTGTATGATCTTTTCAAACCTAGGCCTATAACCATGACAAGGGGGCATGTCCAGAGGAAAGAAAGTTTCACTATCATCACAGATAGGAATTCTTTACTGTAAGAGTGGTAAGATGGAACTCATTGCCACAAGAGGTTGAGATAGTAGATTCATTGACCAAGTTCAAGAAGCGTTTATATAACTGGTTATGGGAACTAGATTCTGGATATAGGACGTCAATCCAGGGATTATTTTGATTGCCATACTTGATATCGGGAAGGAATTTTTCCTGTTGTATGGGACAATTGGCATCAGCCTCATAGGGGTTTTTGCCTTCCTGTTAATCAACACAACAGGATTATAGGTCTCGAGGGACCTGTCATAAAAAAATTTAGAAAAATCTGCTCACCATACTTGTATTCATTCTTCCTTGTCTGTATTGTTAGATTGGGGCGGTGCAGGGAAGAGACACCCGACCAAGGGTGCAACAATCCAGCCTTCTTTAGTAACAGTATTAAACTTCCGGCACTCAGAATATAGTTAAAAATACACTTTATTCCAATCTTCAGTTATTGTTGATAGGTGATCTTTCCACTAAACAAATATTAACTTCTACGTATAGAAAACCAATACCACGTAATTCCATTTTACATGCAACTAGCTCACATCCGATTCATGTTATTCGTAATTTACCAGTAGGTGAGCTAATAAGAGCAAAGGGAAATTGCAGTCATACAAGTGATTATATTAGTGAGAGATATATCATAAATAAACGTTTGACCAATAGAGGATACAAATATAGTACTTTGCTACGTACTAGCAACATAGTGGATATGTGACGATCAGCGGTAGTGGATCCTCTTGACCACCACAAGCGATGGTATAAGCCACGCCAGGGAGCGGAATCTAAGTAGGTCCGGTTTTCACCAGAGCCCGCCGCAAAGCGGGATGGACTTGCTGCGGCGGATTACTACCAGGTCGCTAACATGATCGCTGACATGACCGAGGTGTGGCGTGGTACAAAATCGTGAAGCAAGCTCGTAGTCGGGGACAGGCAAGAAGGTCAGGACAGGCAGCAATGGTTTGTGGTCGAGGGACGAAGGCAAACAGTATGGTACACAGTAAACACAAGACACTATGGAACGCTTCCTCTCTAGGCACAGGGCACTATTGATTCGGCAGGGACGACAGGAAAAGGCAGGACTTAAATAGGATCAAGGCCCGGTGAAAACCAATCACAGGCGTGCTGTCCCTTTAAACTTAGTTGCAGTACCGCGTGCCAGCAACAGGAGCGTGCGCCCGGTCATGAACAGGAGCACGGTGAGGTAAGTGTGGGATAGAGCTGTGAGGACCAGGTGCGGGGGTCTCGGGGGCACCTGTAATAGGATAAAAAAAGGGAAGAGTTATTGTATTGAGTCAGACTTTTAAAACAGGTTTCTGACAAACATTCAGTATATTTTGTTGCTCAATAGAGTGCACAATATCAGGAGGTGATAAAAATAATCCAGAAATATTTGTCCTTGTTATCAACAAATCCTGTTCTCCACAATATTTTACAATCTGGTTGCAAGTTCATATCGAGAAAATCTCAAACTTTGGGAAATATTCTCTCCCCTAGTCTGTATATTGATTCAAATGGTTCAAAGAGTAATTCTACTTGGTAAGCTCTACAGGGAAGTTTCAAGTGTGGCAGAAATCGGTGTGTATTGTGTCAATATATGATAAAAACATTTTACTTTAAATCAGAAACCACACACAAGACATAAAATACGGTCTTTCTTGAATTGTCAGAGCGAGCATGTTGTGTACATGCAGGGCCGAATCCTAGGGGCAGGTGAGGCGGGCGATCGCCCGGGGCGCCAGGGCTCCGTTCACCCGAGGGGGGGCGCCGACCGCCTCGCCCACCCCACGGTTAGCCCTAGACTCTGCACGGCAGTTGTAAAACAGCCGTGCAGAGTCAAAGCCAGCAGCTGCACACACTTAGTGCAGCTGCTGGCACAGGGAGGAGGCAGGACGGTTGGTTCCCCTCCTGCCTCCTCCTCTGTATGTATCAGCGCTCAGTTAGCGCTGATACATACACAGCGTTGCAGAGGGGCGCACGGCTTTCACCATGCCCCCTGCGACGTTGAGTCTTGGCTTCCGTCCCAGGAGACCCCGGGAGCTGAGTGTAAGCGGCGTGATGACGTCATGCCGCTTACACTGAATCCCAGCTCTCGGGACCTGGCTGCTGCAGGGATCCTGGAAAGGTAAGTAGGTTTTTTTTATGTTATTATCCTTAACTACAGGGGGGAAAATTGGCTACAGGGGGCAAAACTGGCTACAGGGGACAAAACTGGCTAATCGGGGCAAAACTCGCTACAGGGGGCAACTAGCAGGCTACAGGGGCAACTAGCAGGGCTACAGGGGCAACTGCTACAGGGGCACTGACACAGGGCCACTATCATGGCTACAGTGGCAACTATCATGGCTACTGGGGCTACTATCTGGTTACAGGGGGGTTTTACATGGCTACAGGGGCAATCATCTGGCTACAGGGGCAACAATCATGGCTGCTGGGGCTACTGTCTGGTTAAAGGGGGGTATTACATGGTTACAGGGGCAACTATCTGGTGAAGCATTGTGGTGCATTATTTTACAGGGGGAGGGGGGGCGAAATGTCTTCACTTCGCCCTGAGTGCAATTCAGCCTAGGAACGGCCCTGTGTACCTGATTGTGTGCTCCACATGTAAAATGCAATATATAGGGTGCACTACTGGAAATTTGCATGTCAGAATCCGGGAGCAAATTTATGACGTTACCTATCTTGGCACTGAACACATGTCCAGAGCATCTAAATATGTGCATAAGGTTCACTCAGGTAAATTAATTTAATCTACACTGGGTGCTATTGCAATGGAGAAAGTACACAAATCGGTGCATGGGCGAGAGGAGATTGGAAAAAATCCCTTATAAACAGAGGGGCATTTTGGATCCTAACATTAGATTCTAGATTCCCGAAAGGATTGAATTATAGATCAGATCTTTTATATATATATATATAAGATCTGATTGCGCTTTTTGATGCGTTTTTTGACGCGTTTTTTGTGCAGGAAGGCAGCAACCAGGAAGTGAACTTGAGCAGAGATGCAGGGACATGAGGTGTACATGTCTGAGAATGATGATGTAAGGGTGTACCGGGCAGGTGCTGAACAGTGCTAGGAGGGTTAGGGGGCGGGTGAAGAGAAGTCCTAGATTGGAACTGCAGTGCATTTTGGGACTTGTAGGAAAAAGCTGCTGGAGAACTACAGATACTCCCACAAGCAGAAGTTTCACTGCAAAAACTGGATCTCATGAATAAAGAAACTCTTGCAGGCCGGTTCCTCTCTTCTTCCGTATCAGTGTGATATTTAGCATTATAGTATTTGTTTTATATTATGTACCTGAACCACTTGGCTTGTACCTCGCCCTGAAATTAATGGCTCTCTAAAATAAATAATAATTTGGGAGCCCACATTAGAGTGAGGTCCCATGTAGTGGCCACAATCACATTGTGGCTCAAAACTGTACCTACATGCAGATTGATCCCAAATTGGTTTACCCACTAAACAAGATGGCCACTATAATCAATTTCAAATCTAATATTGCTATGAGTTATGCTGCCTCTTGGCCATGCTTTTGCCACTGTGTGGAAATTTGCAGTCAGGGAATTCTATATTAAAAGATAGGGTAAGGCATTTGTTATTCAAGTCTAAGATGAAGAAGGGAGTGGCTACATATGTTGTTTTCCATTTTGGATGATCCAAACATGGACAACTTGTTGATTTCTTCAGGAGCAACAGTATGTCATGCTTCAATACTTTGCAGAATTTGCTACATATTTAACCCTTTCCAATGTACAGGACTATAGACCTTGTAGATCTGCAGCAAAATCTGATCTGATGCTTAATACTCACTAGTGTGTGCATCAATTAGGTAATATCTGAGAGAATTTCATATTAAATCTTATTATTAAAAATAAAATGACATTTCTTGATTTAAATGTATGGTCATGGTGTGTAACTAGGTAGCAACAGGCACCCTTTTGATCAAGAACTGGTAACTGATGCTTGCCCAGGGCTGCCATTAGGGCTCTTTGTGGACCGAAGCTTTCAGACAAAACATGTGGACGGGTCGGTTGGAGTCATCATTTGCACACAGCTCTTTTTTCTTTCTACTGCTGATGCTATAAGGAAACTGACTTCATCTACGTTAGTTAATCTATGTTAATTTAATTGCCGCATAAGGGCAGAAGGAAGGGTGACTGTAAATATTAGCAAAATGTAAGTGTGCATTCACACATTCCAGTCATAATATGACCAGAATAATTTTAAAAGCATTCATTGGTCAGCTATATCCTTGCAGGTACACTATACCTCCAAATAAACAGTAAATCTAAAAAGGGGGGAGGGGGATATCACTCCTAAATACATAGATATAACCAAAATAAAGAAAAAGAGGACCATATGCCATATGAAAAAATATTAACAAACTTCTATTATTGAAAAAAATGCAAAAATGCAATAATAAATGTTTAAAACAACAACAAAAGACGATAACAATTTGTTATCATCTCTTGTTGTTTTAAACATTATTAGGGCTTGTTCACACGGCGTTTTGGATCCTTTTTACGGATCCATTTTTTGGCAGTTGAAAAGCGCATCCGGAAAGCAGATCCGCAAAACGCAGCAGTTGTTACTTTATTTGGATCCGGATTCAATGCTTTTTCACTTGCGGTTTACGCATCCGCTCGCTCTCTCCTCTCTCTCTCTCTCTCTCTCCTCGTCTCCCAGTCCCACAGCAGCACCTCGTCTCCCAGCTCACCCAGTCCCACAGCAGCACCTCGTCTCCCAGCTCACCCAGTCCCACAGCAGCACCTCGTCTCCCAGCTCACCCAGTCCCAGCTCAGCTCATCCACGCCGATCATCAGCCCCCGATCTCCAGCGCCGCCGCTCACCTGCCCCCGCGCCTCTCAACTGCCCCTGCCCCGCCGGTCCCGCGATCTGCGCCGCCGCTCACCAGCCCCGCTTACCTGCAGCCGCGCCGGTCCCGCCATCCAGCCGCCGCTCACCTGCGCCCCGTCCCGCGATCCAGCCCCGCTCACCGCGCCGATCCACCTGGAGTCGCTCACTGCGCTTTTCACATCCGCTTTCAGGATGCAAAGCGCAGCTGTTACGTACCCGGAGTGTGGAGCGCTTTTGGACAGGTGCCAACAGCGGACTCCATTATTTCCTATGGGCTTTCACTTGCGTAAAACGCAATAAGAATTGACATGTCAATTCTTAAAGCGGATCCGAAAAGCGCAGCACAGGAGAGCCCTCAAAAGCGCATCGCTGATCTCCCGTGGGAACAGCAATGCGCTGTTGCCATTCAACTCAATGTTAATCACACTGACAATTGTTAGATCCATTTTGCGGATCCGTAAAACGGATCCGTAAAACGGATCACAAAAATGCCGTGTGAACAAGCCCTTACATTTTTGTATTTTTTTCTTCAATAACAAAAGTTTAACATTTTTCATATAGCATAGTCCTCTTTTTCTTTATTTTTTTTACTCCATCATATTGTAGATTTTGCTGCATTTCATTGATTAAATAGATCACAAAATGCTAAATAAACTACATAAAAATGCAATGCATGGGGAAGGATGGCTTGTAATCCAAGAAACCGGAGTTTAAACCAGAGCCGCTTGTCTTTAGTAAAACTCCTTTTTTTGAATAAACAAATCAAAAAAATAAAAGCTTTGTATAATCCACATAATAATCAACATGATGTGTTAATCCAGGATATGAAAAAAATCTTGCTCATGTGTTTCTTACCCGTATGGGTTCTCAGTCATCCATCCATGTGTGTTATATAGTAGTTTGCTTCTACAAGGAAGTTAAATTGTCTAGAATATATAAGGTTATAAGGCTAGAATTTTGTCATAAGGATAACATATATATCTACTTCAGTGTTTCCCTATAGAACTTTTTTAATGGTTGCAAGTTCATGCAACTCATGTTATTTTATTGCAACTTACTGGGTAGCTAAGTGTCTTAAAAAAGGTTGTGCAGTTCATACAAAAATTAAATAATAAGCTACTGCTGCCCAATAAAATAAAAAAAAAACCTATCCTTACCTTCCGTCTGACCTCCGTAGCAGTGTGTGTCTGCACGGTTTTCTATTTACTTTCTTTTTTCTTCTGAACGGGATGTCACTGTTGTTATCCTGATTCTGTGAGTTAGTATGATTTCAATTTATTTTTTTTTTTCATTTGCTCTGCCACTTCCTTAGACCAATACATTTTTTTTATCTTTCTGTATATGAACCCGTGTGGGGGCCTGTGTTTTGCAGACTGAAGTGTGGTATTCATTCATGCCGTTTTTGGATACCAGTGACTTTTTGATCACTTGATACTTTTTATGCCATTCACCGTGTGGGTAATTTTTATTCATTTTTTTCCTTTATTTGTACAATGAGAAAAAAGGCAAATTTTCAAGCTTTTAATATTTTTTATATTTTTAAAACTTTTTATTTTTACTGGAAATTTTAGTCTCCCTAGAATGCTTGACAAATAGGTTGTGTGATTACTTGTTCTCCAATACTAATGTATTACAGAATAGTGAACAATTTCTTATTACATTCTGCCTCTTTCAGGGTGTAATAATGGCAGCAAGGTGGTAGGCCTGGAGGCTTTTATTAGGCCCCATGCCTGGCAGTCAGGATTGTGCTGCTGTAGAACTGAGTGAGAGATGTTAGGAGGTGCACCTTCCCTGCATAACTGCCTAGATGACGCAGTTGTGTTGATTGCAGTATTTAAGTAGTAAAACGGCTTAGAACTGTGATCTATCTGGCCCCAGCTGCTGAAGCCAGGTGCCCACAGTTTATGAAGCAGGCTCAGTTCCTAAACCCCCTCCATAGATGACTGTGGCCCTTTGCTGATGGTTATGAGGTGGTGCCCTAGGCAGTCGCCTACCTTACCTACCCATCGTCCAAGCTCGGTCGTCCAAAAACACTCGAAGAGTTGTATATCCATTGAGATCTCTTCCAAGGGCTTGATTGGAATGGGCAATAACTGCAAAAGTTTGAAAGGTGCTGGCCTGGATGGCTTGAAGAGCGCAGATACAGTATAAGAGGTGACAAACTCCTTGACACCTTGTTTCTATTGCAACAAACAGAAGTAAGAGAGAAGTTCCCAGGTGTGTTACACTTTGGGGTGACATGACTGCAGAAGGAGCCCAAGACAACACCTTATGGGGGAGGACAAGAGATAAAAAAAAGATTATCCTCTCAGAGGTCCTCCAGAGAAAACATTAGTCAATGTGCCTGGTCTGCAGCAAGAGAACTGGATGAATCAAAGAAAACAAAAAGACTACTGCTTTGCAATTCATCTCAACTAGATAATACAAGGAAATCATGAGAAGGAGAGGTGTGTTTGTTTTGGATTAGGTCTACAGGCAGACTAGAGTCATCCCTAGTTATTGTGGTCAGTGTAAATGGTTACAGAAAAATATTTTTCCATGGTGAGTTTAACAGAGATGGAAATTTTTTTATAGCAGCAATAGATGGTTGCTGAGCTGACCTCCACATAAGGAGCATACAGTTAATGAGGGCTCAAATGGTTATGTTTCTTACATAACTTGTGATGTTTCTCAAATTCTGACTAGATATAGCTTGCACGAAAAAATTATGAGAGTTCTTATGAAATTTAGTAAGATTGTATAATCATTTTTGTGAAGAAAATTGACTCAATATGAGTCCTCTCTCCAACCTAGACAAGTCAGCCCCCCCCCCCCCAGGAAAGCAATTTACTTTGTTAATCGCACAGCCAAAGACCCATTGTAAATGCTCTCCATAGGGGATGTTGGCACACAGGATACATGGACACCTCAAAAGAACCATCACTTCCATCAATTAGCACTGAACAAATGCTGCCTCAAACCTCCCAGCTTTAAAGACTTCAATGAATCAACCCTAGCCGAACCGTCTCTGATATTTCATATCGATTTATAGGCGACCAGCTCATAACTGGTCCATGGCGAGTTCATATCGCAAAACAAGGAACTCCCCACACACACAGCCCCCATTTCCAGGTTTCAAAGGGCGCGGGGGGGACCGAGATATCCAGAACCGGACCTACGGAGCCCATAAGTTTGGCGTGTCTGATATCGGGCTTTTGTTTTACGCCCAGCCGGGTCTGTTGGTGCTACCGGCTCGGTTCTGTGCCAATGCCCCGCCTTGTTATGGTCCATTTTTGTTTTTCTATAAGAAACTGCTTGACCTGTTTGGGAGGAGTTCATATACCGTCCCGGGGTGTGTGGGGGCATGTAAGGGGGCTGCCATGTGGGCTGTCCCTCCAGATAAAAGCAGGAGCCCGTGTGGGCTCTGCCGTTGATCGAGGAGGGGGGGTACCTAAGAGCATTTCCAGGAGCATCCACACACAGCAGCCTGGCCACATAAGCCCCCCCATGTGAGCCCAGAACAAGCCAACCAGAAAGGTACTTGACCCATTTTAATGCCTTTTGTCTGTAACCCATGCTTGTATGTGCACCTCTGACTCTTACCTGTATAATTTTATCCTTTTGTATATTTTTTGTCTAGTGTGCCCTCCATGGCTAATTAAATCTATAAACTTTAATCTGAGTTAGTCCCGCTTGATCATCCGGCCTCACCACGCCTGTACTCGTCTATGATATTAGCTACCCCAAGGGGTTTGGGGTTCCTGGCCCTGTTATAAGTCGGTAACGGACCGGTCTTATAAAATAAAAGAGAGAACGGTGGCAGCCTTTTAGGGTTCTGGACGAGGAAAAGTGGGTTTTCTCGTCCTCCCTTCTTCTCCTGTGCCCGTGTGGACAGGGGTGAAAAAGTGGAACCGTATCTGGACTGACCTTGTTAACCCCCTAGGGGGCCGTGCAACGTCGAGATACACCCCAAGTCAGGCCGTCGTCCCTCGAGTAGGCCGGCGGACTAGGCTGTTTTCGTCACAATTTTCATAGATTTATTTTACACATATAACTAGTATATCATTAAGGTTAAGAAATACACCTTGGCATTGATTGATTGGGTACTAGTACTTATCCCCTATGCCTCTTTAGAATGCACCTTGGCAGTGAGTGATTTATCTCCTATGCCTATCCAAATAAAACACTTAATAAAACAATCAACTTTAGATCAAATACTAAACTCCAGTACTTTGACTGTACAATATATATATTATATAGCAAGACGGCACAAGGGACTGTGATTGATGCCAGATACGTGTCACAAAGGTGCCTGGCATCATTGAAAAAAGAGCCAGTTATTTTATGGGTGTCAACAGTAGTAGGTGACTGGCACTTGTTTATATTTAGTATAGCTGCTTTTAGCAGCTGATTCTGGCTGGCCTTTACTGGAGTGGTCAAAGAACTGGGTGGGATGGCCACTCCCATGTTTCTAGGTTCCAGGCCAGATTTATTGGCCTATGTAAGCCTTGAGGGCCAGATGAGCTGTGTGGTTCCCGGCATGACACTGGAGTGTATGGTGTTTTTGAAAGGATAACTGTGCCTTGCCAGATCTTGGAAGAATGACATAAAACCTCTATGCCGCATCTCCAATGGGTGAGATTGTCACGTGTTGTGCCTTACCAGGGCAGTTAAGGTACATCAAGGATCGGGTTTTCTCTTTGGTCTTGTACGACGGCTGATAGACGCCATGGTGTTTCTGTTTTTGGAAATAAAGACTTCCATTTATTTATCCAAAAGACTGCGCTTGCATGCTTCATCAAGGGATCCCGTTAAGGCATCCATTGACAAAGCACTCAAGTGAAACGTGTGTCTGGTTTTCTGGGGTGGGTATTTCTAATCACGTTTTGACCGTTTGTATACTGTGATTAATTTTTTATTTATGGCACTGTGTTACCTTACAATCTATACTTTATCACAGCATTAGCACTCTAGACTTTTGTATATATTATGTTTCATTTTTGATTATGGCACTGTGTCACTTTAGTATTTATACTTTAGTTTATTGTTAAGCTTTGGCACTTAAGATTTTTGCATACCATTGTATATATATCAATGTGTTATGTATTTGATTGACTATGTTGTTGGTTGTTGACACTAGTTATGTACTTTCCCCCTTTTTTTTCTTCCCTTTACTAGCATCCTACTCATTTTTTGTGCCTTTGTTCTTTGTTTGTATTTGATTGATTTTTTGCCATCGCATCAGTCTGTATATTAAAGGAGTTTTAGTATAGTAGCTATTAGCTAATTTTTCAGTGTTTAGAGCTAAATCTGAAGCCTGGGTCGGGGCCACAACACACTCTTTGCGTGAGTGCTGCCCTGATATCTAGTTCAGCCCTGATTGGGACACGCTTCGTGTGCTGTGATTGGCTGTCCTGCACTCTGTACTCAATCCCCTCTGAGGCTGTGTGAAAATTAAACTAAAAGTGGCTGCCTGAGCTTTCTGTGCTGACTACTTACTGTGTGTTCTTATTGCCCTTTACTCCCCTCTGAGCTCTGCAATAAAGGCTGCCTGAGCTCGCCTCACAGTAATAGGATCTGGGCAATTACTCAGTTTTCCTAGCTGCTCGATTTACTCTCTCCCCATATAACACAGCCTTATACACTGCTCCCCCTCTACCTCCTAGCCTGTCCAACAGAGGGGGAGCAGTTTGCATTCTCATATTTTGTTTCATCATTTCAGGCTGGTATTATTAAACTTTTACACCAATACAGTTGTGTCTGGTTTACGAGAAGCGTTGTGGGAGGTAGCTGACAGCTCTCAGCCATGAGACGATCATGTGCAGAAGGGCTTGCAGAGCTGAGACATCCTCTCTGTCCCCACAGCTCACACAGAATGATGATGATGACTTCAGAAGAGAGCAGTGTAAGACACAGATGAGGGAAGACAACATACTGTAGGAGAGAGACACGCCCTTGGATTTTGAAGCTGTAAGAGAGAGAGAAAGCTCAAGATGCCTGCAAAAGCCTGTATGGAGAAAACTCCTTTAACTTTAATTTTATATTAATCACCTTGTTCATAATTTAGTGCCCACTGTTTCTGGTCCTATTTGTCCATCATGTTTTTTGACTTAAATATATTTTTAATATGCATTATGCTATTTTTTTTTTTACTTTGATCCCCCATGTTTTTTTTTTTAATACTTTATTTTGTCTTGCACTCTAGAGCTTTGTAATGTTATATATTAATACTATGGTGCTGTTCGAAGACCTGTATATTTTGTCTTTAGCAATTTAGTATTGTATTGTTTTATATGATTGTGTTGAGGCTTTTTCTATAGAGGAGCAGTAATAAATCAGATTAGCTTTTATTATATAAACTATTTAAAATGGCAAGTGGTATCAAAATTGGTATTCAGGAAGAAATTGATTCTGTGATTTTGGTGACCGCGCAGACTTTATCCAGTAGCGGCGTTGCTAGGGTCCTAAAAAATCCGGGGCATGGGCCACTGTGTTACATTTTGCACAGTAGGGTTGAGCACACGTAACATTTTTTGTAACACATGAACTGTGGCATGTATTTTTACAGATTAAAACACATACAGTTGAAACCAGAAGTTTACATACACTATATAAAAAGACACATATGCATGTTTTTCTCACTATCTGACCTGAAATCAGAATACACCTTACCCGTTTTACGTCAATTAGGATTACCAATATTATGTATATTTGCAGAATGCCAGAATAATGGAGAGAGAATAATTTTAATGGCATTTTTATTACTTTCTGCAAAGTCCAAGTTTTACAAACATTTCATTAGTATTTGGTAGCATTGCCCTTAAACTGCATGATTTGGTGTCAAAAGTTTTGGATATTTCCTTCCAGACAAGCTTCTCAAATAGTTTTTAGGAATTTTGGCCCATTCCTCCTGACAGAACTGGTGTAACTGAGCCATGTTTGAGGTCTCCTTCTTCGCACCTATCCCCCAACTTTTCAACTTGACCATAAATTTACAATAGTAACAAGATCAGGGCTTTGTGATGTCCACTCCAAAACATGACCTTTGTTGAATCCGTAGCCACTTTCTAGCAGTTTGGCAGTATGCTTCGGTCGATTGTCCATTTGGGAAGACTCCATTTCCGCCTAATCTTTAACTTCCTGACATGATATCTTGAGATGTTGCTTTTACTATTGGCCACATAAGCTTCTTTCCTTCATAAATGCCATCTATTTTGTGAAAGCTCCACCATTCCCCCCTCCGCTTGAAAACTATCCCACAACATGATGCTGGCCACCCCTTTGTTTCACAGTTGGTGAATGGTGTTTTCTCAGCGCTTTGCAAGCTTCTCCCCATTTTTTTCTCCAAATGTAACAATTAGTCATTATATCTAGATATGGGCGAATTTCTCTTCTCAAAAATTCGATTCGGTCACTTCGCCGAATTTTCGTCAAAATTCTTTTTCGGTCCGAATTACTTCGGCACGTAATCGCGTTAACAAAACAGCAATTTTCCAGGCTGCACAGAGCCTGCAGGTGCTGTAGAACTTGTGCCATGCTTTAATAAGCGAGGAGCTTAGGTCTTGGTCTTCATACATGGTTTGTGTTTTAGTATGAACGCACATGACTGCCGCCGCTCTTTAGATTCGCTTTACTAAAAATTCCTGGCCCTTAAGAGGGCAAAACTGACCAAATACTCAAGCTGGAATGTAGCCTGATTAAAGTCATGCTAAGCGAAAGCTGAAAAAAACAAGCAGAGAGCTCAGGTGGCAAATATTTATTGACAATAGTGTGGAGTGACGGTCGGCAGCCACAGCAGGCAAGAGGTCAGGCAGTGACCACATGGACATTCTGGAGGTGGCAAAACAGTAGCATGCCACATAGTGGCACATGACACAGTGTGGAAGTCACGGTAGCAGCAGCATGATGTCAGGCAGGGCACAATCTCATTCTTGGGAGGTGGTGCAAAAAAAAAACTGGAGTAGGCTCACAGATTGGCACAATGACAGTAGAGTGGAGGCACGGCTAGCAGCATAATGAGTCAGACAGAGGGCACAATTGACACAGTGGGGAGGTCACGGCAGCACCACAGCACTGCACATGAGGACAGACATTGGTCCAATGACATTCTGGTGAGGGTTTTTTTTTTTTTGGCAAAACAGAGAGCCAAACAGAGATGGCAACAATTGACTCGAGAGTGTGGAGGGTCACTGCGGCAGCAGCATGAGTGTCAGGCAGTGGCACAATGAGCATTCTGGAGGAGGCAAAATAGTAGCCACAGAAGTGGCACAATAACACAGTTGTGGGGGTCACAGTAGTCAGCAGCATGATATCAGGCATTGGCACAATTACATTCTGGAAAAAAAAAAAAAAAAAAGGTGGCAAAAACTGGGAGTAAGGCCACAGAGTGGCAAATGAACAGAGAGTGGAGGGCACTGCAGCAGCAGCATGAGGTCAGACAGTGGCACAATGACACAGTGTGGAGGTCAAGGCAGCAGCCACAGCAGCAGCATGAGGTCAGACAGTGGCACATACATTCTGGAGTGGCAAAACAGGTATAGGCCACAGATTGGCACAAAGACAGAGAGTGTAGGTCACGGCAGCAGCAGCATAGGTCAGACAGTTGGCACAATGACACAGTGGGGAGGTCACGTAGCACCACAGCATGAGGTCTGACAGTGGCACAATGACGCAGTCTGGAGGTGGGCAAAACAGGAGGAGGTGGCCACAGAGAGTGCACATGACTGAGAGTGGAGTGTCACGGCGGCAGCTAGCATGAGTGTCAGGAGCCAAAAAAAAATTTTTTTTTTGGGGGCACAATGACATTCTGGAGTGGCAAAACAGTAGCAGGCCACAGTAGTGGCACAATAAAACAGTGTGGAGGGTCAGTAAAAGCAGCATGAGGTCAGTCATTGGCACAATCACATTCTGGAGGTGGCCAAAAACTGGAGTCAGGCAACAAGATGGCACAATGACAAGAGAGTGGAGGGCACGGCAGGCAGCAGCATGAGGTCAGACAGTGGCACAATGACACAATGTGGAGGTCACGGCAGCAGCCACAGCAACAGCATGAGGTCAGACATGGCACAATAACATCTGGAGGTGGCAAGAAAAGGAGATAGGACACAGAGTGTCACAATGACAGAGATTTAAGGTGACACAGCGGCAGGAGCAACAGCATGAGGTCAGAGAGTGGCACAGTGACACAGTGTGGGAAACTCACGGTCACCAGCAACAGCAGCAGCAGCATGAGGGTCATAGGGGTTCCACAATGACAAGAGTGTTTAGAAGGTTAGGTGCAAAACCAGTCCCCTGATAAAGATGGTGATCAGGCAGATGGAAACTGTCAGCAGATGTGTGGCAATCAGGCGGGTGTGCGGCACAGAATAGGTGGCTAGAGCAGGTAATTTTGAACCAGACTGACGCCAAGCTTTGGAGAGTGAAATCCTGGCCGATCCACGCCTAATTCATCTGACAAAGGTCAGTCCGTTCCACAATTTCCCGTGCCAAGCCGGGTTCTCCTTGGGGTAAAGCGATGGCCCCCCGCCGCACTGAACACTGCGCGCTCTGATGCCACACTACTGGCCGGGCAGTACAGCTTCTCCACTGCAAAACCGGCAAAGTTTCGGCAAGACAACCAGTTTGGTGCTGCCCAGTAGTCCAGCGGAACTTCAAACTTGGGTGGCAGGTGCTGTCCCAAGTAGGCACCACCTGTTTGTACAGGGACTGCTCCAGGGTCCTGCTGCTGCTGGCGACTACCGCACCTCACAAGAAGGTGCGGAGTGAAGGATGCTGCTCATCAGTGACTCTCGACTAGGTTGCTGCTGATTGAGCTGGTACTTCTGCTCCTACCCCCCACCTTCTCCCAGCAGCCGTGGCAGTATGTACGTAGCCGCTGAGGAACCCCCGGTCAACCCTGTCAGAGGAGGGGACGATGCCGCACATAGCAGCGGCCAACTGACTACGGAGGATTTCCCTATAGTATTTTAAGTTTGTCCTCCCCTCTCAATAGCTGGGAAAAAGGCTCCCATTTTGGACCATGTAGGCGAGGGTCCAATAGTGTTGGAGAGCCAGAAGTCACCCTCTGCCCGGATCTGACTATTCGTCTTGTCACTAGCCAGGCAAATCAGCAATGCTGCGGGCCATCTGCACAAGTGACTCGAGGGTCGCCCTGCCTCCATCTCCCACTGTATACGCAACGGTGCTTGCGGGTCATCTGCCTCACTATCTCATATCCATCCTACCTCCTCCAGCTGCTCCTGCGCCTCCTCTCTTGGCACCTGGTAGAAAATCCACTCTATTTCACCAGACAATGCCTATCTGCTCCAATGTCCTCAATACTCCACCATTTCAGCCCCACGGACTCATGAGGCCGCGAGATGTAGTTGCCACATCTCCAGTCCCCTGTCCCCCAGAACAGATTTTTCCAGCATCTGTTCCAGGACCATGAAGCATGGAATGACGTTATTCATCCCGTATTCCAGGCGACTGACAAATAACGTGGCCTCCTCGAATGGCCCTCAACAAAACGGCAGGTGTCACCGCATGAGCTGCCACTGGCTGACATCAAAGTTACACAGGGGAAGTACTCCCCATTCCCCTTATCATCAACAAATCGTTAATGGCCCTTTCTCTGTTCATCAACAGGTTTCCCCGGTCCAAACATGTGCAGGCTGGAATTCCCAACGGTGGAAACATCGCATATCAGAGTGTGTTGGGAGGCCGTCTGCCAGCTGCAACTGCGAGTATGGTGTTTCTGGCTTTGTACGAATGGATACAAGTGCATGCACAGTTTCCTGGGGCCATTTTCAGAATCTTCTTAGATCGTTGGAAGACATCATGAACCTTTTCACAACCAGATTGAACATGTGGCGCCAGTCTGCGCAGGACCATCCCTCCTCGTTGTCAGCGCGGACCAGACCAGTTCCTCCCATTGTCCGTCACCCATGGTTCTGAAAAAAAAATTTTGCAGGTGGCGCGGAGAAAGCCACACAACATGTCGATTTTCTGCCTGCATGACGCTGGAGCAGTTTCCTCCCCCTGGTTACTTCGTTCGCGCGAAGCCACATCCAGGTGTAGAACTGCCGTTTTACCACGTCTGTGCCCAACACATTTGGTAAGATAGAGCTGTACTTGTGGAGGCTGAGATGGGTGGTGGTGGTGTGTGGAGAGGGAGGAGGCGGACATTGGCGCAGGATCCACAGTTTGACACGTGGATGAGAAAGCAGCGTGTCCCTGTCCAAGTTGTTGGTGTGCCTAGGCAGGAAAAGCACATTCACTCACACCAGTGGGGGCCGTAAAGGACATGTACTGGCCCTGAACCGTAGTTACAGCTCCAGACCGTCCGAGCTGCCGTGCACCTTGGAACAAACCACGATAGCTCAAGGACTGGCCCACTTTCTTTCTACATAATTATAAGTGCTTGTGTAACTAGCCCTTTTGGAAAAGAAATTACGGCTTGGAACTCTCCATCTCGGCTCGGCACAAGCCATTAGTTCTCTGAACAGGTGCCAGATGTTCCACCATTTGAAGGGAGGGACGCAGTACCAACACTGGACAGGAGCAACGGTCAGCTGCTGCACCTTAGGATTGGTTTGGCAGACGCCATACTGTTGACTCTTTGGCAATCACCTCGCTGAACGACTGCTGGCGCCATGAGTAGCGAGGAGTCAAGAGCACTGGACACGGGAGATTATGTCAAAGAAGAAACAGCTCCCTTCTGCATATGTGGTGGAGCCCTTTACTGCTGCAAATTTGCATGTGCGCCACTGGCCGCTGCTGGGGGGCGCGCAGGATGGACCGACCACACTCTGATCACGTTCTCCCACCGCCACCCGGATGGTGTACGCTGCATGTGGTTGGACGCAGGGCCGTGGTGCCCAATGTGGGTTATACTCCCTGGCCAACGCCTCGCATCACATTCTGCCCACAGATTCTACAAATACCATATTCGCTCCCTCCGGTGTCTTAGCAAAGAACTGCCAGACACACCGCCGAGTAGCTTATTTTACCGCCAACCAGCACGCTCCGCACGAGTGACCTACTCACCCGCCGCTGCCTCGCTGAGCCCCTGTGCCACTACTTTCTGAACCTGCGAAGCGGCTTTACCTACCCCGTGGCCGCTTGGCCCCGACCTTTCGCATTGCTGCTATCCGCTACACACGCCCACACAACCCACTTGCTGGCTGCGCCACTGCCTGACGCGCAAGCTGACGCCCTCTTCTCCTGACGATGATGAAGCCCTTGCTTCACCCGGCTCCCAAGTGCGTTACGGCCAACATCAGTCAATCTCTTTGTGTTCCATCGCCACTGCTGTCTCTCATCACCGGTCCCTTGGTATGCAGAGGCGACCCCTCACAACATGACCTCCCATGCCACTCTCAACATCTAAAAATTTTTGCCGCCTATTTGCAAGAAGCAGGGGAAAATTCCCCCCAAATTTCTTCGCCCCAAGTATTTGCTGACTGCCCCCCCTTAAAATTTGTTCACCCTCGCTAATAGTGGCGCTGGGGCCAGACCACAAAGTAGACTCTGGCTGAGGAACCCGGGAGGGGAACAGAGGCGGGCTGGGGGACAGGTGAGGGCCGCGACCCGCCCCCGGGGGGGCCATGCCAATTTGGGGGTTTGTGCCCTGACTTCCCACCGACTTTTGGGGGGGTTGTCAGATTTCTTTCTGGGGGGAAGTGGATGACCTAAAACCCAAATCAAAAACCTTGGGTCGCTGAACAACACTTGGCCGCTAGATGACAGCGGCTTTTGTGGCCTAAAAGAGTGCCCCTTTTTGCAACCCCCCCTTGTTTGGTGCTGTGACCTGGGCCTGTTCCAAATTTTGTCCCAATGCCACTGCGGGTTTGCAAAGCCTGACCCCCTTTCAGGCTTAATTTATGAACTTGGCGGGCCCCAAATTTTTCCTTGCAGACAAATAGATGAAACAATATTCTCTATGCAATCGAAAAATTTAAAAATGCTTTTAAATGTAAAATTCCCCTTTAGCATGAAAAAGGGCAAATTATTTATGTCCCCTTGTGTAAAATTTTTGGTGCCCCAGGGGTCCCCCTTTTGGGATCATGGATGTGCTTGGGGATTGCCCCCAGGGCGCTGTTACCCCACCTCTCCCCTCACCTGCATGTTTTTAAATTGGGCCCCCTGGCTGGATGTCCACCCCCTTTAAAAAATTCAGGATGAAGATAAAAAAAATGACAAGCTTTTGAAGTTCTCTTTTAATTAAATTTATACAGAAACAAATTTCCTTTTCAAAATTTTTTTTAAATTTCTTTTGGTTTTAAAATATTTAAGGATCGACTCCCTAGAAAATTCCCTCTTTCCCCCTTAAGGGGGTTTTCTCACAATTTTCGTTTCCCATTCACAGCCAGCTTTTCTTTCACTTGGTCCCTTTTAGGCGGTTGGTTCTATAGCAGTGTTTTGAAATTTAGTTTTCAAAAACTTAGCTGAGACATTACCCAAAAACATTTCAATTAATTTTCTCTGTGAGGTTGGCTCTCCGAAACCAAGGAAAATCACCCTTTCTCTCTGCTGTAATCAGATAAAAGAGTTATGGTAACCATAAGGAAACCCGTGTGCACACAGAGCAATAAAAAAACTCTATTCCCTGGCTTAAAGGGAAAAACAAAAAAAATAATGTAATTAGAAAAAATCAAAAATTTCCTGTCCCCATATGTTGAAAGCTATTCTTTGTAGTGAGAAAACCCTTTAAACAATTGCTATTCATGTGCTGTTTATGGTTAGATTGCACAATCAGAACATGTTCCAACGTCTTAACACTATTAATATAAAAAAAAAAAAAATTAAAGGGGTGTTTTCACAAAGAAAAGTGTACTGCACAGGTTGGCTATCGGTTGGCTGCTAGCCGACTGCATGAGAATGAGGAGGGAGGTGCTTGCGATCACCTCTATGGGAGCTCCTGAATATAGCCGAGCGCACACAGTGAATATAGCTGAACTCCCACAGAAGTGATAGAAGAGAACAGCCGCAAGCATCGCCCTCTTCATTGCCATGCACAGTCAGTTTGCAGTTAGCGCGCCAACTGTGCAGCACGCTTTGCTTAGTGGAAACACCCATTTAATGAGGGTCCATTCAAAAACAAAGAAAGCTGATCATACATTCTTAACCACACTTTTAAGACAACTGCCCAGATAGTAGCTATACCTAAAAACTCTTCAAAAGTACATAAGGCAATCATCAGGACCTCAATGATTACATTTGGATTACCCAAAAAAGTGAAAGATAAGAAAATCTCAGACCTTCTAGATCGAATTAAGACGTTGGAACTAAAACATAAAAGATCTATGTGTTCTCATTCAAGCAAAAGACATATAGGTCAGAATGGACTTAAAAGTAAAAGTGTACTTAAATGTGTTTTCAAAGTGTTTTTTCTTTTTAATGAATTTAAGCTACTGTTGCTGTAATAAATTTAAAAAAACTCATACTCACCTCTGTTCTCACTTATGTTCCAGCGCTGATGCTGCCATTCATCTCACCAGATCTTCACTAGAATATCGATCTTTGGAGATGATACTAATCTCTGTAAAGTAATCAACACAATAGAGGATAATGTGTTGTTACAAAGGGATCTGGAAAAGTTGGAGGCTTGGGCAGAGAAAGGGCAGATGAGTTTTTAACACGATAAATCAAGGTTAAATGCACATGGGGAGGAAAATCCATTACATGATTACATGTTAAATGGAAAATGGGGGAAAAAAGTGACATGGAGAAGGACTTGGGAACCCTGGTGGACAGTAAATTAATTGTAGCAGCCAGTGTCAGACCAGCAGGTGCCAGGGCAAATAGGATTATGGAATGTATTAAAAGGGGGCATAGAGGCACTTTGATGGAACATTAATTCTCCCTTTATATACAAGTCACTGGTTAGACCACACATGGAATATTGTGTACAGTTTTGGGCAACAGTGCACAGGAAAGACTTTGTAGAGCTTGAACAGGTAAAAAGGTGGGCAATAAAAATAATAAAAGGGCAGGGTATTCTGCAATACCAGAAAGATTAGCAAGATTAGGGTTATTTAGTTTAGAAAAAAGACGGCTTCGGGGGACATGATAAATATGTTTTATTTATTAAAAGGTCAATATAGACATCTCTCCCAAGATTTATTTATACCCAGGGCTGTATTAAGAATCCTCTAAGTCTTGAGGAAAGAAAGTTCTACCCTAAACATCAAAAGGGATTCTTTACTGTTAGAGCTGTGAAACTTGTCATGGTGAATTCAATAACAGAGTTCAAAAAGGGTCTGGATACAATTTCTAGATGTAATAATAAAAAAAAAGTTATAGTGACTAGGATTCTGGAGAGGGGTCGTTGATCCAGAGATATTTCCGATTGCAAGATTGGGGTGGGGAAGGGTTTTTTTCCCTAAAATGAGGACAATTAGTTCCTCCTCTTAGGGTTTTTGCCTTCCTCTGGATCAACACTTTGGCACAACAGGCTGAAATGGATGGACGTCTTGTCTTTTTTCGGCCTTACAAACTACGTAACTATGTAACTCTACATCTGCCCCTGGCGGTTAGCTCATAAGTAATGCAGCCACTAATTTGCTGTAGTGGTCATGTGTCATTGCCCGCGTCACCCCTTCTAAAGTGAGTGGCTCCAAGTAGTGATGTCAGGCAATGGCACGTGATGGCTGCAGCCCGTGCTCATGTGCCAACTGCCAGGAGCCAGGTAAAAAACAGAAGCACTTATCACCAGGATGGTTTATTACAGGACGCGCAGCTTAACGTTATAGAAGAAAAAGAAAACAGGGAAAATCTTTTTAATCAAAACACAAAAAAGGTTTTCAAAAACTCAAATGCTTTGCCGATTTTGTGCAGAAAGACTAGTATCTTTAATTTAAAAACATTGTTCTACTATTTTTTTATGAAAAAAAAGTAAAAGACAATGCTGAAAATTCAGCTAAAGAAATAGCTAAAGCATTTAGCTCCTACTATTCAGATGTATGCAGTCTGAATGAAGATGAACAAAACAGCAAGATCAAAATAAAAAGCAATTCATAAAATCAGGTGTTATTACCTTTTACTTCCCAATGCTGCAAGAATCTTATGCTTGCCCTTCTCAAACACTAAAAAAAGTTATAAAATAGTCCCAATGGAAGATGCCAAGCCCTGGATGCCTTCTCTATGACTATGGCAAAACATTGAGAGACATATATTTTACTTATCCTACCCAATATTTTAATGGCATTAATGCAAACCCTTTTCAGAAAGAGTCATTTGTTGGCACTAATTTTACTACCTAAGGAAGGTAAAACACTATAATTTATTGTAAATTTAGTACCATTTTAAATTCATAAATTTAATGATATTAAATTGTATGCTAAAATAATTACAAATTGAATCAAAACTTTTAACAGACTAAAGGAGTTGCACCATGCTGTTTAACAGAGCCTACAGTTTCAGGCTCACACTGCCTGGTTAGATTGTCAGCTCTGCTATTCCTAGCTGAGCCTATTACAGTGACATGAGTGCTGAAGGTTTGTAATCTATAGTGCACAAGGATACAGAGCTCTAAAGAGTTCTAGCCTGTCAGCAACATAGATAAACAAGCTCCTGTGCTGGAGAGAACACTCAGCAGGAAGTTGAGAGAGATACCTGGTAATCTAGGTCAACTTGTGAACCCAAGCAGGAGATAAAATCTCCTCTATCTGCTAAGCAAAGCAAAATCAAAACAGCAATGTATTTGGTGAAAGACTTTATTTATCTTTGCCAACTTGCTTAAAGTTAATAACTGTAGTGAGAAAACCCCTTTAACTCCCATAAGGACACAACTATTTTTAGATTTCGCTTTTAGTTTTCCAATGGCCATAACTTTTTTTTTTTAGCTTTTAATAACATAGCGAAATGAGTGCTTGTTTTTAGAAGGACTGGCTATATTTTTCTTAATACCAATTTAAAAATTTCCCAAAATCATATATTGGAAAGCAAAAAAAAAAATGGTTTCAGGGTGAAATTGAAAAAAAAATCAAATCAAATTTTTTTTAAGGAGGTTTATTTTTACTCAGTTCACTGTGTGGTTTTTAAATGACATATCTTTTTTCTTCGTTTTGGTATGATTCCAGTGAGAACAAATTTATACAGTTTTTATGTGTTACTAATTTAAAAAGTATGTATTTTTAAATTTGCTTAGGAACAGCACAATAGGCTAACTGGATGGAATCTGTCTTTTTTTGGCCTTACAAACTATGTAACTATGTAGCTATGAATCAAAGGTTTGTTTCAGATGTTTAAGATTTTCGTTTTTTAGATTTTTAATAAAGTTTTTTTCTTACAGTAATATTGGTCCCCCTAGGTGACTTGAAACATATTATTGCTTAATCTTTCATACTATGTACTGCAGTACTCATGTTCTATAGTACTTTAGTCATTTCTGTGATCTCCTACTACAATGATGGCAGGCCTGGAGGCTACCATGACAACCCAACAGCACATTTTAATCCCATCCCAATATAGGAAGCACCAGTACATCCTAACGGAAAGTGCGTATGTACCGGTAAAAAAATGGACGTACCGGTACGCCCTGAACATTTTGACCCACACCGATCGCAACATGGGACCAGCGGTATATTATAGCGGCCTCTTTACATCCCCGGCCACAGGTGATTAACCCCTTAGATCGCCAGAGCTAAGGGAAAGACAGAAGGAGTAAAGTCCTTCTGCCTGCTATCGGTGCAGCATCGGCAATCACGTGTGTGGAGTACCTGACAACCCAGGAGTGTCCGAAACACGGGGCACTGTTGGGCATGGTTGAGTGACAGTTGCTTTTAGAGACCAGTATATAGCAGTTCTGATATGTACTGATCTCTAATGTATCAGTGGTCTGAAGATCACTCATACAAATCTCCTATGGGGGAAAGTGAAAAAAAGTGAAAAATAAAAAAAGTAAAAAAAAAGTAAAAACACAAACATTGAAAAATAAAAAAAAAAACATGTTCACTACCCTTTTTCCCTTTTTCAAACGCCAAACGCCCCCAAAAAAACAAAGATAAATAAAGTACATATATTTGGTATCATGTCACTTATGCAGCACGGCAAACGCTGTAAAAATGAAGTGAAAAAAAACAATGACGGAACTACATTCCCCCAACCATCATGGCCCAATGCTAAAAAAAAAATCTATGGAACACCTGTGCACCCAAAATGCATGAGGGATGTTGAATCCCAAATATGCTTCTGGAAGGTGTCATCTGTTCTGGTACTTTGAGGGCTTTGAAAATTGTGACAGAGTACCCACCAAAATCTGCGTTGCAAAGTCAAATAGCGCTCCATCCCTTGTATGCCCTGCCATGCACCCAAACAGCAGTTTACACCCAACATAGGTTATTTCCCAACTTGTAAGAAATTGTGCAACAAAATTTGCTGTGCTTTTTTTCCTGGATTCATTGTAAAAATTAAATATTTTCAGCTAAGATTGTAGATTGTTGGAAAAATATAAATTTTCTCATTTTCACCGCCTAATTTGGGAAACACCTGTGGGGTTAATATACTCAATACACCTTTGGATGTATTCCTGGAGGGGTGTAGTTTCCAATATGAGGTCTTTTTAGGAGTGTTTTTTTTATATTTTAGCACCATATGGTGTCCGCAAACCTGAAATGGCGCCTAAATATAATCATATTGAAAATGAGACCCCAGATCCAGTAGGTGCTCCTCCTATACTGAGACCTGTGGTTGAGGCAAATAGCGCACTAGGGCTACATATGAGATATCTCTAAAAACGGCAGGATCTGGGGAATTGACGTTGAGTTTCATTTACCTGGTCACATCTACCATGTTCCAGTGAATAAAATGGATAAAAATTTAAAATCTGAATAAAAGTTACATTTTGAAATTTCCTCTCCTCTTTGCTTTAAAGGGGTTTTGCCACGAAGTAAAATTGACATGGGAAACTTGCAAATTAAACAATAAACATTTTCACCATTTATTATTATAAAAAATTCTGCTCCGTTTTTGTTTTAGCTGCTCCGTTAGTGATCCATTGTTTACAGCTGGTCTCCAGGGGCGACGACCAGGGCTGCGCTCTCCTCTGTCCTGGTCGCACAGGCCCCGACGTCACCTCTCCTCTCAGGCAGCTACTGAGTGGTCCAACCCCGGGTGCTGTCATTCTACTCCCGTCCTCTGTCCTCCTTTGTAATTAGTCAAACAGTGCAAATAAATAATAAAATACACCTCAATGAGGTCTGTGCATTAATAAAGGGAAAAAAAATAACCACAGGTTTGGTTCCCGCAGGGATTTGAACCTAGGACTCTTGTGCTGTGAGGCAAAAAATGTATCTCTGAGCTATACAGCACTATGTGTAAACAGACTTTTCTTTGACTAGAGAGAGGAAAAACCCTGGTGATGTCATCCTGCTCGGTCCCCATTGATATAAAATTCAAAAAAATCACACACACCCCCTCTGAGCACACAGAGTGAAGAGCTGGACCCAGGAGGTATGAAATAGGTCGTGGCAAAACCCTTTAATTTCTGTAACATACCTAATGGATTAACAAACTCCTAATCGCTTTTTTTAAATCTTTAAGGCCATGTCCCATGGCACGGGTTTTTCGGACGGTTTTTCAGCGGTTTGCGGTTTTTTCAGACCGCCTGAAAAACCGGCCAAAATGAGCACAATTGGGGCACTATGCAAAACCTGTGAAGCAGTCCCCACTGCACGGGTTTTGCCGTCGGATGGTTTGCCGCCGGCGGTGGCGGCGGCAAAACATGTAGAAGCACAATCTTCCATCCGTTTCCCGACGGAAAGATGTGCTTCTCAATGGGAGGGGGGAGGGCTGTTCTCCGCTCATCGCGGAGAAAAGCTGTCCCCCCCGCAGCCGTGGGGACGGGCGCAAAAAAGGACAAATACCGGCCGGCAAACCTATTTGTCCTGTGCCGTGTAAACGCGCCCAAAGGGTATTGTTTCTTAGATGGAGTCATTTATGGGGGTATGTAACATACAGGCCTCTCAATTTAAAAATGATGCCAACCTGCAGGAGACATATGGTTGATGCTAGTAATAAACTATTTTCTGTGGAATAACTATCTGTGTTACATGCAGATATTTTTGAAGTTTGAAAATGGCAATTTTTTTCAAATTTTCACGATATTTTGATATTTTTCACAAATAAACAAGGACAAATAAACAAGGTCACGAGAAAACAATCTCTGAATCACATGGATAAGTGTCATAAAGTTTCACATATCAGATTTAAAAAATGTAACGCTGTCAGGAAGGCCAAAACTGGTTGCGGCGGTATAGGGTTCATCTCCTTATGGGATGGACAATTGGATATGACTGGATTGAAGTTGTCTCTGATCCTTGATGCTAACGGAAGGTGTCCACTATAGGTAACCGTCAGCATTTAGTGGGTTTAGAGTGTGAGCCTGCTCTATATCTCCTTAGTGCCGCCATCTTGTAATTTACAGCACAGGCATTAAAGAGAACCTGTCACATAGTTTATGCCCCTCTTGCTGAGGATAGAACAAGGTAATGTCAGACCAGCTGTTTCCAGCACTGGGTCCCTTATTCTGTAAGATGCTGTAGTTTTAGAAGATTTATTGCTCAAATCTGCAATTTTCAGCCAGAAAAGAGTCATTTTAGGCTAGCCCCGTCCACTTCAACTGATTAACCTGTTACTTTAAATAGGTAGAAACATAAGAATAACTGTCATTGGGCGGAGCTAGCCTGCTCATGAATAAGATTTGAGGGGTAAATGCTCTAAAACTACAGCATCTTACAGAATAAAGGACCCAGCGCTGGAAACAGGATGTCTGACACTAGCTTGTTCTGTCCTCAGAAAGGGGGGCATAACCTATGTGACAGGTTCCCTTTAAGGTGTTAAATTATCTTTGTTACTCTCTATTGACAGATAATAAGCCTTTGGTCAAGTAGATCAACCTTTTCTAAAGTTAAAACTCGAAAATGAGGCTTTATGGAACAATTTTTAAACATTGTGGCCCTCTATAAAAATCCCTCAAATAACATTAAAAACTTTTTTTTTTCATTTGAAAATTGGAAGCATGAACGCCAGACAAAGTTGCCCATTATCTCTCTTACTCTTTATTTTACTTTATTTTTAGCCCAGAAGAGAAAAAAAATTGGCCTCGCTTGCAGAATTAGCTGATGATATACATATAATCCTCTGCAACCCTAGGTACTTTCTCAAGGACCTTACTAAAGGATATAATAAAGACTTTGGAGCATTTTTCAACTTTAAACTGAATTGCTCCAAATCCAAATTATTTTATTAAAACATTTTCCTATTAAAACACTTACACCTACATAAATATATGGAGGAAAAAGAATAGACCATTCTCTAGGACTTAAACTACAAACCCTTTCTAAATAGAGGAATCTGTTTTTGGCAATTTAAAGTGATTGCAAATGTAATGGTTTAAGTAGAAATACTATGAAATTGGTTTTATTTATATATATCTGTGCCAAGAGAAAAAATGTTGGTGGGTCTCTCTGTAAAAAAAACCCCTCAAAAATGCGTATGTGAATCAAAAGATGTTTGCATTAACCCATTCCTGTTTTTTTCCTCCCTGTCTTCCAAGTACCATAACTTTTTTATGTTTCCATGTACAAAGAAATATGAGTGCTTGCAGGACAAGATGTATTTTTTAATGTTACCATACAATGTACTGGGAAACTAAAAACAAAATCAAAGTGGCTAGAAATGTGAAAAAGACGTATTTGTGCCATGTTTGTGGGGGTTTTGTTTTTATGTTGTTCGCTCTTCGGTATAAATTATGTGTTATCTGTATTCTGCAGGTTGGTGCAATTTCAGTGATACCAAATATGAAGGGTTTTTGTTATGTTTTAGCACTTTTAAAAACTACAAACATTCTCTATTTCTTAAATTTTTTGCTGCAGTGCCATTTTCTGTGGCACATAATTTTTTTGTTTTTCCACCTGTGGAATTGAGTGAAGATTAACTTTTTGCAGGCTTTTGGTACCATTTTGGCATTCATGTGCTTTTTTATCACCTTTTTATTCCAATTTTACAATTTAATGATGTTCAATGTATGGGAAAAATAATATAATTTTATAGATCGATCTTTAGAGACGTGGCAATACCAATTACGTGTAACTTTTTAATTTTTTTTTTATTTGTAAAATGGCAGAAGGGGGTGATTTGAACTTCGAATATTTTTTATTTTTTTTATACTTTTAAAACTTTTTTTTTACTTTTACATTTAGTCCCCCTAGGGTACTTGTAGTTATATAAATAATGCAGAAGGGTGTACTAAACTGATGGCTCTATTACTTTCTGTCTGGGGCAAGAAGTAATAGAAATGTTAACATTGCAGCTATTGAAGTCTTCATTAGGCTTCCAGCTGCCTTGTTGACAGATCGGCACCCCGCAATCTTACTGTAGCAATGCCAATCGAGTGAGAAACGTGTAAAAAAACGCAAACCATTCCTCATGTTATAAAATGCCGCAGCCATGATCGTCGCAGCGTCTAAAGGGTTAAACAGCAGGAATCTGAGCCAGTTCCGATCTCTGCTATTAGTGGCGGGTATCAGCTGTAACAATCAGTCTGTATCTGTAGCCTACCCATGCGTCCATTGCCGAAAAGGGGTAAAATACTCAACCTTAATTATAAATAAGAAATTAGGAGGTATAATTTTACCACACCATAAAATTCTAGAACCACTATTCATATTTGTAGATTCCTAGAGTGGCAACAATTGCATATACATAACTTCTAGATAAACTTTGGAACTAAATTTTTTAAATAATAAATTTAAACATAATATACAGCGTGGTCTCCTAAATTAAATAATTTAAACTTTTTAATTATTTTTAATGCTCTAGTACATTAAAAACCCAATGACAAAAGACTATGGGCATTATATTTGAAAACTATAGATGTAACACTTTCTTTGTTGCCCATAGCAACCATTCAGAGCTCAGCTTTTTCCAGAGCACTATATGAAAAGGGGAGCTCTGATTGGTTGTTATGGGCAAAAACAAAAATCTTACACCTAGACAGTTTTAATACATAAGTCCCTAAGAATTAAGTACAAACTAAGGAAAAACATTTATTCTTAATGGGGTTTTGGGTGAAAATGCTGTGTTTATCAGATGTAAAAAAAAAATTTAAAGGATTGTCCCCTAAAAAATTTAGTTTTTCAACATTTAGAGGCAGTACATAAACTTTTTTCCTAATAATTGTTATTATGTTATTTATTTTTTTTGTTGGGGGGAAAAAAAGGGGGTTTTTATCACTTGAGTTCACTCGGGTTTTTTTTTTTGGTTTTGACCTCTCTGCTTGCTTCCCCTGCTTTTTTTGGTTACTGATAGAGGGATGACATCACTCAAAGTCAGTTTGACGTTATCTGTCTAAAAAAAAAGGGAAACTAATTTTTTTGTTTATTACCTAAGCTTTGGACTTTAGATAAACATCTTTCTCTCATGTCAGATAATTAGCAGACCTTTAAAATACAGAAGGAGCTGATATGCTAATCCTCACACCTTGAGGAGAAAACAAAATAAAATATTTTTGGCTCTGTAAAACGAGGTGAGAAAACCCCCTTTAATTGTGTTTAGTAGTCTAGGTAGGTAATTCATTAACAAGTGGAAAAGGTCTTCATTAATAAGGGTGACATCATGTAATTCATTTATAGACCAGACAAAGAAAACATGTCATATGTAAAAAAGCTGGCATTTCATAAAACCCCATAATTCCCTTTTGTAAAATACATTAAATAAAAATCTCAATAAATATAAAACATGAAAATAATATTAAGTAATAAAAAAAAAATGTACACATATGTTTCTTAAGGATATTGTCATATTTGTATCTTGTTTTTTTAGCAAAAATCATTTGTGACATAGATATAAATACATAATTTTTTTTTTAAATAGATTTTTAGTGCCTGATACAAAACGACACTATTGGGGTTTTTTTGTGCCCTTCAAAAAACCCAAATGTCCAATAAAGCACCTAAATACTAGAAACCCCAAAATTTGCATATCAAATTCTAGGGGAAGAATTCATAATGGATCTCAATATTTTTTTTTATGCAAAAAAGGGGTTGTACACAAAATTTGCTTTTATTAAAAGACGGTTTCCCCATATTTTTTCAGGCAATGGGACATCCTGTAATTTTTTTCTATTGGGTTAGTAATAAATGTTTCTGTATGAAATTGAATGCTCAATTAAGTAAAGCTCACATGCTTTATGTGTACCCCCTAAAGGCTGTGTCCAACATTAATCCATAATATGGTTGTGTGCATGAGGCCTTGTGTGGACCATATTTTACAATGATCACTGGGGTTTAAATGTTGACTGGGATAAGAATTAGATAAAATTCTTGTCACTCAGCTGGTTTCTTTTTAACAAAGAAATCTAGCCTAGACTAATTCTCTAAATCAGTGTTCCTCAACTCCAGTCGTCAAGGCCCCCCAAGGTCATTTTTTAGGATTCCTTTTGGGATACCCCTTAATATAATTTTGAAACGCATGCAGGGGATATCCTGAAAACATCCCTTTGGGGGCCCTTTAGGACTGATTATGAAAAGGCTTTTGTGTGAGAAGTACACTTTGAAATGTTTATTAAACACAATATCAGTAAAAGTATTAACCCCTATCCTTATGTTATAAAATTTTTTTAATTGGGTCAAAAAAATATTTTTAAGGACTGCTCATTTAGAAAGTTATTGAGTTAAAAATTTGTTGGGTTGCAGAAACATTACGTGCATGAAATATAAAAAATTTTTCTGCTGATAAAGGGAATCTAGATAAAGGGGGGAGCCTGGGAAGGTTTTCAAAAGTTTTAAATCATAAACATGACTTTGTAAACATATTAACCATTAGTTTTGGGCAAAATAGTCCAATTTTCCCAGTTAGTAATATCCAAGCTCAGTTCCGCTGGCAGGATTCTATACTAAAAGATACAGTGTCTGATCTTGGTCTTGCCAAGGGAGATATCAGCCTTGCTGAGTCATGGAGCACGGGAACAGACAAAGTAAATGATATTAATTCAGCTCTCTTTAGCCCAGCCAGCTGGCAGAGAGGAAATCCGTCAACCCAAAAGGCAGTATTTTCCCCCTGCTTTTGTGTTGCCCAAAATAAAGATTTTCCAACACCAACAAAAAAAGTCATGTCACTTGCCACATATTGTTGTTGTTGGATGTAGCAAACATAACATAATACAATGTAACTAGTGTTTCTATTTGTACATAAACGCATTGTATAAAATAATTTTATTCTAGTCAATAAAAACTGTCCTTCTCTCAGTTTCTTACCATATCACAATTTGAGCCCATTACCTCTGTCTCTATCTCCCAATTCATTCCATTCCAGGGAAGTTCCATTAATGTAATATTTAAATTTCCTGTCCAAAATTATTCCATGTTTTAGTTATTTTTTAGTCTTTTAAAAATTATTAAATGTTTTTTGTTTTTTTTCTTTGGGTTTTTTGACAGAACGAAATTTTAAAGAAACACCCACTAGGCCAGGCTACATGGTAGGTTGTTCTTCAATCCCCGCCCCTTTTTTATTTGTCTTTTTTTTCTTTTTTGCTCACAAAGTACTACTTTACACCCAAATAGTAGACCACAA
The DNA here is from genome assembly GCA_025379985.1 of Phyllomedusa bahiana. Taxonomy (NCBI): domain Eukaryota; kingdom Metazoa; phylum Chordata; class Amphibia; order Anura; family Hylidae; genus Phyllomedusa; species Phyllomedusa bahiana. The sequence continues at coordinate 56,827 of JAODAL010013880.1, forward strand.
CCTTTATATTATTTGGAGGATTAAAAGGGTGGTCCAATGTGTAAGAAAAAATAATAGGGCCCCATTAAAATATAGAAAAACCTTAAACTCACCTTCCTCCACTCTTCGGCTCCAGCGGTTTTAACTTTCCCCTTTTTTTGTTTTTTTTTCTATACCCAGACTGGGGGTGTCACAAAAGAGCTGCAGATTTGGGTGAGCTCATAGGTCCCCTTCTAAATTACCATTTGGAGCTGTTCATTTCCAAACAGTAATGTAAATGAATCAATAAAAAAAACTGAGCCAATTCGACTGCAAGGTGATTCCCTTTGGTTAGGTAAAAAAACAAAAGAAGGAAAAGATGTACCGCTGGAACCGGGGAGTGAAAGAAGGTGAGTATGTTAGTAAGCTATGTTATGTAAGTTATTTTTTTAATTTAATGGGCGCTATTAGCTTTCTTTTGAAAAACAACCCCTTTATTTTTTTAAAAATTTGTTTTTAAATCAAATGGGCCCTAAAAAATTTTCTGAGTATTTGTTTTGGGGGAAACATGAAAAGCCCTAATACTTAATGAGGGCTAATTTCTATTAAGGGGGAACTTTAATTAATGATTAACTTAAGAATGAATTAGAGTAGAGAGCACAATGGAATCCAGTATATAGCTAGATGACAAGATAAACTTTCAAAAGGAAAACAGACAATATATGTCTCTTTCAATAAAAAATTTCTTAGAACTGATCACTTTTTTAATTTTGGACCCCAAACCACTTGAATGGTAATTTACGTCATATCTGTATGTATACAAATACTTGCTGGATGACTTATCCACCTTTAGGTGTTCTAACCTACTTTTATTAGAGGTGGCTAAATCATTATACAAAACTTGCTCGTTTTACCTTTTGTGCCACCCATATTTTTCCAAAGTAATATAAATTATGCTTTCTTTGCATACATGGCTTCGGACGCATCTCCTTGCTTCTAACCAGATGGCTTTGACTGCATCTCTGTGTATTCATCTAAACATTGTTATATTGATTGAAATTATTAAAATTTGGGTGAATGAATATCCCTGACCCTTGGGTTTCACCCTTTTTATTTTAACTCTTTTGGGAAAGAAAAAAGCTGCAACTTCCTTTTTTTTATCACAGATTGTAAGCTTTTGAAGGGCATTCACTTCACAGGCCACCAGACATCATTATCCAAAATGTCATTAGTTTTTATTTTTTATTTTTGTCCTCCTTTAAACCTGAAGGGGTTTTCCATAATACACATTAATCACCTATTTATGGGATAAATGATGAATGATGTTAGGGGGTCTCACCGTTCAATAAAACAGGAGCCCCAGTCCCATGTTCTTCCTCACTTTGCTTGTCTATGGAACTCATGAAAAACCCTACACAGCCTTTGCCTAATTAATAGTCCCCCTGGACTTTTAAAAAGCAGCAGTGTAAATGTTTGACCTCTGCTCCATTTAAAACCTTCTTCATTCATATTTAGGAAAAATGGGGGACTCAGGGCCCCACTTAAGTGATCACTGGTGGACCCAGCAGTGGGACTCCCATCAATAAGAAATGTATCACTTATCCTATCAATAGGTGATAAATAGCCTGCCTCCAAATTTCAAATGTATATGATATAATAGACAATAAATATGCATTATTCTTGTCTAGGTTCTTATTTAGGCTATAGCAGAAGGAATTGCAATAATTTATTATAAAATGGAGATTTATTGCATTCTCCATGAAGGCTGTAATAGTTAAAGTAAAATATATTAAGTAGTTATATCTTACAAGCATAAGCATCTGTGTCGCAGACTTGTATAATGTTGAGGATCAATGGCTCCTTTTTCTTGCCCTGTGTGTGGTTCTCATGTCATGTCTACATGCCACTCTTCATCCTCCATCTTGTTCCCTGTACCAGTCACAGTCTGTCCCTGTCTGTCATATATGCTAAGAATATAGGTTTCTTTAACAGCTCATTAGTCTTGTCTTTACATATTGAGGATTTTACGGGTGCTGGTAGGACCGCTGGACCCACCGCAGCGATGGTTTAAAAACCGACCGGGGGCAATCTAAGTAGAAACCCGGTTTCACCAGAGCCCCCGCAAAACGGGGGTGGACTTGCGCGGCGGAAACTACCAGGTCGCCCCACTGGCGTGACTTGCTTGCGGTGAGCCAAGCGTGCGCTTACAGAAACGTGAGACGAGGCAATCGGGGGCAGGCCGGAGGTCAGGACAGGCGGGAATGGTTCTGGGCAGGAAACAACTAAGGGTTCGTACACGGGAACAGACAACGGGCACAAGAAGCTTTCCCCCTAAAGGCTTTACGGCCTAAAGATCCGCAAAGGGACCCGGAAGGAAGGAGGTTTTTAAAAGGTCACCTGCAGCCCTTTAAACCCAAAATGGGCTACTGGGCCCCTTTTAAAACCCCAGAGCCCGCCGCGCGCCAAGGTGCGGGGAGGGGCACACCCGGCCGAAGGAGGACGGAGTACGCGGGAGCGCGGAGAGGTAAGGTGAAGACGGGACCCGGGCCGCGGGACCGCATGGCCCCGGAACCCGACGGTGCAGCACGAGTGCGCCCGCAGCCCGGGCGAGGGGCTGCGGGACCACTCGTGACAAGGATTTCAAGCAGATTCATTCAACAGTTTCATCTCGCTCACAGTACTAGAATAGATTGTATGATTGTAAGTCAAATGTGAATGTCATACAAAGTGTGTGATTAACCCCTTACATTGAATCATGTACAATAATACAGTAACATATAATATTTAACAATCTTTCATTGGAAAATCCTTTTAAGTCTGATTAGATTGTGCTAGAAGATGAGAATTGGAAGCACAAGAGCGATTTCACCTCTGAATGCTGCAAGAAAGGCAGGTTTAGGGTTATAGAGTGGCTTGAGTATAATAAGTAAATGAAATGATGCGGTACGACCTCACATCATCTATCAATGGTCAAAAACTTTCCAATGTGGCTCAATAAAAGCAGGAGAAAAATGGGACATCATTTACTTACAAACACAGACACAAGGCCATACTTACAGCTCAATGGCTGATCAATGAACTATCCCCAGTTGGAGACCATAAAGCCCCAGTGCTACTTAGGAGAAATGTAACAGGTGCAGCTCAGTAATGAACAGTAATGAACCATCCACTAGGAGGACTAGTAAAAAACTGCACATTGGATAAGTAACAGTTCACAACAGTATGCAGCAAAGCCACAAGATTGCACAAATGCAAAAAGATTCCACAAATGCAAAAATACTGATAACCAACCACTTATTCGCCTACTATCCATGGGGTTGGGGTGATTGTTAGTACGGATTAAAATTGCACAAAGATAAGGCTTATAAAGGGTGCCAATTACACAATGATATGGTACATCATGCTGGCTTACAACCAATTGATGACATGCCTACTATTTGGTTGGGTGGGTTACCTAGCATATGTCAGGTGAACAACACAAAATACTGACACCTTCTGCTCTCCAGTATTACAGGGCAAAACTATATAGCAGAATATATATGAGCTATTAGTTGATATATTGGCTAATATATGCAAGTTTACAACCCAAGTCAGTGTATGGACTCGCAAGGCAATGAGACCCTTGATGTGGCTTGCGAGCTTGCATATATACAGGCAGTCCCCGGGTTACAAACGGGAGTAGAGGACTGTGAGGTTTGTTCTTATTGAATTTGTATGTAAGTCAAACAGGTAATTTATTTAAATGTAATTCCAGCAAAAACATGTTTTTTTTAGTTTTGGATAGTACAGGGGGGACAGGTTTAACATTTGTTTTTGCTGTCCTGCCCATTTTTTAGAAGATTTCACACCATGTTCTGTATCTCATGTGCAGGCTGTGCATGCTGTGCACTTGGTTATCATGGGGAGTGTTGAATGTCAGCCACGCTCCATAATTCCGTATGTAACTATGGGACGTATTTAAGTCGGAACCGATGTAAGTCGGGGACTGCCTCTGTATTGGCCATACATCAATCTATTTACTTCAATTTATATTTTCCAGTACTGTTGTGAACTGGTACTTCTCCAATGTGCAGTTTTTTTTTTACTAAGCGGTTGTCCCCCTAGCGGATGGGTGCGTGTGCAACTGTTTATTAGTGAGCTGCACCTGTTACATTTCTCTCCGGTAGCACTGTGCAAGTATTACCGTATCCTACTGGTATAGTTGCATTGGCCAGCTATTAAGCGAGACGTGATGGCCCTTGAGTGTATGTGTGTGTTAAGTGATTATAAAGCAACACCCCGCACAGGATTTTCTTCCACAATTCCAATAGCTCAAAAAGGGGGTTTTAACGTCTTCATTTAGATATAGCGCACCTGAAGGCTTTTGGGGAACTTATACACCATGATTGCTCTTGTAAAATGTAAATTTATTCAAATAAGCTAAGGGGAAAAGAGCCTAGAAAAGATCTGTCCACTATGTGCAAGAGCAGATTGAGATCACCAGTTTATTTATGACCATAAATGGTTTGCATATAGTAATACTAGTAGGTATGATTTTTGGGGAGCAATCTCTTCAATTTACAGAGTCACTTGTTGTTGAATAACTTTTTTTTTCAGGTAATAAGATTATTTAAAACTGTATTTTGAAATACAAATCCAAAATGGAAAAATAGAGGAAATTAACAAATACCCTATAGAGCCCCCCTACCACCCTCCCCAATGAAAAATTCAGCACACTCGACACACTGAACTGAAGTTTAACATGGCATGATGTTGTTCTTTCTACTTCATCCTTATTTTGTCTGAGCAGTTATACAACATTAAGTAGTATTACCCTAATATAAGACAGTGTCATTTTATTAATCTTTTCATTCACCTAAATAACGAGCCAGGACTTATTTTAGGAAATAGAGACTACCGAACTATTTTTCAATGAACAAGGATTCACAATTTATTGGGTTTTGAAACAAAACATCAACATATATTAATATGACTGTAGTGATTTCAATCACAAACATCACATATGCAGCCCAACTCTAATTTCCAAAACTTAAAGATACACTGTGTTCTTAATTTTCGAGAGGGGGTGGTCTTATTTTGAGGAAACAGGGTACTTCCATTATAGTGTGTTTCTACTCCTATGCTTGTAATATTCCTGTATTTCCAGATCAAAGAGATATTTGTGTATTAAAAGCAGCCAATAATTATTATCAACATCTCTTTATGTCATTCATTTTTGTTATTCCCCAGAGGCTTCTCCACAATTTTCTACAGACTGAATACACGGTTCCATGTTCCTGGTCTGATGTGTAACATTCTGAGGATCTGAGGTCACTAATGAGCAAAAGCAATTTACTGGCGATCACTAATAAAAAAAAAAAATATTTGGCAACACAAACAGCTGTCAACTCTTGTTGTACATCATGCGGTATAGGGCAGTCAGGCTATGCTCTTGATATTTTTAGTTTGCGTTCTTTGAACAGTGAATGGCTGCAAGGAATTTACAACCCTGACATGTTTCTCCTGCTCTTGTACTTCCATTTGCTAGTCCAATAACACATCTACGTAGGTGTCCATGGCAACTGGACAGAAGGGCATGCTCATTTTAAACCTGCATAGGCAACACTGCTATTGTCTGGGGATAACTTCCAGTGATTTCATCATTAGTTTCAATTAGAGATTTCTTGTCTGTGCCAGGCATTTTCCTAATTTTCCTTACTTAGCTGTGTTTAATTAACAACCTCAGCAGCTGACTAACTTCTATAATTAGGAATAGCACACTTTCAGCTTTTGTAGTAAATCAATAGATACTAAGCCCCTCCAGAAATGTTGATGATTATGCAAAGGGTTTGTAACATTCGATTTCATGTAACAAAAGCATTTATGATACCATCTTACCATAGATGTCCATGTGTAGACCAACAATGTAGATGTGGACAACAAAAAAGTCATGTGATTCTGTAACTAAAGTTATGTTTAAGAATCAGTTTTAGGTTTTCCTATCATCGTAGCCAGTTGATTCCCTGTTTCCCAGAAAATAAGACACCCCCGAAAATAAGACCTAGTGCATTTTTTATGCAGTTCAGAGTTTGGCTGCTTATGCTGATGTTTGTGATGAAATCACTACAGAATATTAATACATGTTGATGTTTTTGTTCAAACAATTAAAATGTGAATTATGTTTCCATTAGAAAAAAAAAACATCCCCTAAAAATGAAGTTCTTAGCTCTGTCCTAAAGAAGCAAAAATTTATATAAACAGCTGAAAACAGGGTAATACATTTAGAATGTTGATAACGGCTTCAGACAAAATAAGGGATTCGAAGTAGAATGAAACAAACGTCCTGCCATGTTAAACTTCAGTTCAGGAAGCCCAGTTGTCTAAGAGAAACTCATCAGAGTATAGCCAGTTGTGAATTCTGAGGTTGTCTCACTACAGTCAAGGCCAAGATGACGCCTCATCCCATACAGGTAGGGGGTGGAAGGAGGTATGGAGTGTGCTGAATTTTTCATTGGGGAGGGTGGTAGGTGGGCTCTATAAGCCATATTTGCCTATGGCACCCGAAAAAAATCTCTTGACTACAGACATTGCCATCAATATCTGATAAGTCCGGGTACCACCTCTTGGACCAGTACCTATCTTCAGAATGAGCCCCAAAACTCTCTGTTTTAAATTAAGAGGTGGTCGGGACTTGTCTATTGAAGTCAATGGGAGTCCTGAGTATAGCCAACTATGCCACTCGCTGTCAATAGGTGCGGGTCCCAGAGGTGGGACCTGGACCTATCAGACATTGATGATATATACTAGCTTTATGCCATCAATGGCTGTAGTGAGACAATCCCTCTAAGTGCCCATTTTAGATGCAACTAACCAAACACACAACTCTCTCTCTCTCTATATATATATATATATTATATATTATATAAATATTAATTATATATATAATATATTATATAAATAGTAGATATAAATATAAAAAAATAATATATATATATATATGACATATATAGTAGTATATATATATAAATAGATATATATATCAATATGTGTACTTATAGTATATATGTGTGTATTTATATAGCCCTGTACAAAAGATTTAGGCAGGTGTGGAAAATTTTTTAGGACACTGCCATCTTTTTAAAATAAAAAAAAAATTATGCTCACCTCTCCACAGCAGTGCGCCATCCTCACTCTCCGCGAGTCTTTCTTTTAGTGGTTCATTGAAATCGGATGTCACCACTGCTGATTGGATGTAGTGTTCAAGTGTTATTAGTTGATCCCACTTTTCAGAAGTAAATCTTTCGAATGGTGATGTCATCTAATGTCACTGATTGGCTGCAGCAGTGATGTTGTTTTCAGAATAAGACCGGAAGAAAACAGAAGACTGACGGAAAATGAGGATGGCACACCACTAGATCCGAGGATTGAGGAGAGATTAGCATAAATTTTGTTATTTTTAAAGGGCGGAAGTATCTTAAAAGTAACAGTTATAAGACCATACTCATAGTAACAAAATGTTGTGCTGTTTGGCTAAAAGGAGCTATAAAAGAATATAGTGGACATATAAGTCCTATGTATTCATCAGAAGAGGACTAGTCCCTCATGCACAAATACAGAGCATTGTCATGATGTATGCCGCGGTCCCGCTCCGGACCGTTGATGCACTTGTGACAGCATTCCCTGATGCACCGCCCTGCCGGCAGCTTCTCATCTTTCCTCACTCATGATTTGCTCCCATCTGGTGCCTGAGACCAGTGCCCACGTACCCCTTCTCTAGGGCACGCACGTGCCAGTTCTTTAACAGTTAAAGGGAACCTGTCACATAGATTATAACCCTCCTTGGTGAGGACAGCACAAGCTAGTGACAGACCTGCTGTTTCCAGCGCTGTGTCCCTTATTCTGTAAGATGCTGTATTTTTAGAGCATTGAGGGCGACATGTCCCAAAACGACAACGCCAGTTCTTGCTGTTCTATTTTGCGGCAAACCCGACTTTTTTAAAAACGCCAAATTCTGTTGTAAATACGACTGTCGTACACCAAAACTAGTCATTATACGCCGTGAACGACATTTTGTATGCGCCTAAAATATGGTGCACTAGTGCGCACCATGGCCGTCGTAGCGAAAATATCACCTATTTTGAGTGCGCCTTACATATTTATGCGCCCCTGTCCGGGCAATGAGCCTTGATAGACTCATACCATATACTACCAATGATATGCCTATGTGCCGAGTGTTGAGCAATGCCCCCATTTTTTTGATGCATGCGACCTCTTTTGATACAATCCCCTTTTTTGATACAAAAGCCCCCTTTTTGATCAATGCGCCCTTTTTGATACATGATGGCCATTTTATGCGCAGTAAGTAATCTATGCAGCGGTATACCTGAACGGCAAATTTAAGAAAGTATCGGACTTTCAGGTGCACTTTACACTGATTTATGCGCCTAAAAAAACTGTCATAGATATGACACTTTTCCGGACAATGTCAACCTTAATCTCAAACTTATTCATGAGCATGGGTTTACCCCGCACACCAATTTGCTAACCCCGCCCTCCTGACAGTTTTTATTAAACATGGCTCACCTATTCAAAGTAATAGGTTAATCAGTTGATGGGGGGGTGGGCGGGGCTAGCTTCAGATGGCGGGGTATGAAAAAAACGTGACTCATTAATCAATGACTCTTTTCTGAGACTGAAAACTGCAGATTGAGCATTAAATACTCAGAAAACTCCACATCTTACAGAATAAAAGGGACACATCAACTGGAAAACAGCATGTCTGTCATTAGCTTGTGCTGTCCTCAGCAAGGGGGGCATAACCTATGTGACAGGTTCTCTTTAAAGACTTCCTTACTGCACTCACTGCTATATTATTGGTGTTCCTGTGCTAGAGTGTGATCCATTATCTGTGTTCTGTGATTCCTGGTTCTATCCCTTCTGACCTTTTTGCCAAGGACCTGACTACACCTCAACTTGCTCTGTCTGTACCTCGCTTCATCTCAGCTGTCATAGCGAGTGGCCACGTCAGGGGTAGCGTTCTGGGAGTCTCCTAGAAAGAAGTTTAACCTGTCTTGTGGTGGGCTCTGGATAATACTAAGGTGCGCCTTAGATTCCACTTCCTGGCATGGTTCAAGTTATCTCTCGTGGTGACCAAGAGGTTCCACACTTGTATCTGTTATAAGCATTCTGTCAATTAGAGTACAAAAGACCCATAAATAGGAGTCCACTGTGTTCATAAATGCTCTCAGTAGCAAAACTGCATACATTTAATGTGCTGTTCTGGCTAGTAGTATTAATATGCTGCCCTTACACTGGGCAAAATATTAAGCTGACATCCATTTAAAGCCACAGAAGGCAATTGCACATCTGAATTTTACGTTATAAATTATTGCAAAGTCAATTAGTTGTTCAATTTTATTAAATTTATCTAAGTATACTCTGTAAATGAAGATCAAATACTAATGTCAACATATATTAAAAAGTAAAGAAAACCCTTTACATAAGGTTTCCTTACATATTTATCATTGGAATTTTACTTTTCCAAAAGACATGTGAATGTGACAACAGCGCTGTATAATGCAAGTATTTAAAGGGAACCTGTCACATAGATTATGTCCCCCCTTGCTGAGGACAGCACAAGCTAGTGTCAGACCTGCTGTTCCCAGCACTGTGTCCCTTATTCTGTAAGATGCTGTAGTTTGAGTATTTAATGCTCAAACCTTATTCATGAGCAGCTGTTAGCCCCCGCCCACCCAAAGGCTAGCAACCGCCCACCCTGGACAGTTTATTCACATGTATCTACCTATGCAAAGTAATAGGATAGGCTAACACCTGCTCTTGAATATGTTTAGAGCATTAAATACTCATAAAACGACAGCATCTTACAGTAATAAGGGCACAGCGCAGGAAACAGCAGGTCTGACACTAGCTGTGCGGATCCTCAGCAAGGGGGGGCATAACCTATGTGACAGGTTCTCTTTAAAAGGGGTATTCTAATTACATTGATAAACTTTAAACATATAAATAAAGATAAATATTGATTTTGCTTCATGTCAAAGTAACAGCAGTTCTTATCTCCTGCGTGTTTACAGAAGGTTTTCCAAAGGTTACCAGGACCATGGTGAGGTCGTCCGCTAGCAGGTTTATTCTGGGGCACAAGGCCCGACAATCTTGCCTGTGCCCCGAATCCTCAGCCGTCAGGTTGCAGGGCAGCTGCTATGTGCCCTGCAGCTCTGATGATCTCCTGAAGTGGTGATGCATTCTTCTATACCCACAGCTCCGAGCCGTTCTGTCTTCAGTGCAGGGAGGGGAGGAGAGCCGAACTCGCGTGGCGAGGTTGCCGGGCGCTTAGAGAGGGAGGTTGGGGGGCGAAGCTGTCACTCATCCACTGAGGTCTCAGACGGTCAGGACTTCATGTGCGTCAGCCAGTTTTCAGCAGGAAGCCCCTGGCAGTCAGGAAGCAGCAACATAGTTAGTGAGGAGCTCCGTCCCCCTGCTGTGGCTGCTCCCGGGTCGCTGGCTACTACACAGCCCCTGGAGGCAAACACATCAAGCTCATCATCATCCCTCCATAGGTGCCCAGGGCGGTCCTCAGAGGTGGTGAGTTAACTCACTTAGAGACCATAAGGGGTGATACACCGACAATAATGATATGAGGGGTACACCACATAATCTTCAGTGAAAATTAACTGTGCAGAATGTATAATCAGCCTGTGTTATGTATACACTTATGTGTAATGTGTGTGTATGCATGTGTGCATATCTAGTGTATGTTGTGTAAATGCAAATGTATGGTGTATATATGTTGGTAGTGGTGTATGTATAATATGTTGTATGTATAGTGTGTATACATGGTGTTGTATGAAGTTTATAAAGGTGTAATTTGTGTGTATATATTGTAGTGTGTAGAAATATTTAAGTAGACACAATATATAATAAATATATATATATGTAAATATATATTGTGACGACATGCTCTCGAGCTGAGACGCCCTCCTGGCCCCGTGCTGGTGGGTTCTTTAGCTCCCCGGATCGCCGCTTGTGGTAAAAAACTGATTGGCACACTGACGGCAGGGATGTCGTTTAACCTGGCCTTAACCAAGCTTTATTTAGGCACTAGATAACAAATCAAAACATAACCACAGGCCCGTCTGCCACTTAATACACCTACGGTTCGAACACCCCTCTACCAATGGCCACGGCCTATCGCCGATGTCACTTCATACACACTTTCCCCACACTGGGTTCAGACTTCCTGCTCCAAGTCTCGTGGGGGGCAAGTAGCCTCTCTCCAGCTCCCTGCTCCCTACACCCCAAGGTCGCCGACCTCGCCGACCCCTGAATCACCTGTAGTAGATGGCCTCTTATAGCCCTACAGGGATTGCCCAAAACCAGCCTGGAACGTGGTGACGGCTCCCACCCAATGCTATGACCGTCCCGGGAAAGGAGACCCATACCTGGGCTGCACGCAGCCTTTCTCTATCTACCTTTGGTCATAACCTATAGGTCACTGACACCAGCAAGTCGTCCTTCCCCCACACGAACCCAGACATTCTTTGGAGCGACGTTTGTATGCAGGTACCCTGCTGAATTCCCACATATTGGCAGAGACAATGCAACTGAACACATCACGCTCGGGGGCCACATAACACCACCCCCTCTGAATAAGGCCGTAGGTCTTTTTTTCACCTAGATGCCTAACACCCCCTCCGGGATCAAAGCTCCTACTTTGGGGTCAACATCTTCCTTAAATTCTTCAGAGGCATAGATGAAATTTGTCACACTCAACTCTGTTTTGGGCTCTAACACCGATGCACTCAAAGCACAAGTTGGGCAACCAATTGTTTACTCGCCACTTACTATAGACGTCACAAGACACCCATGCACGCTCTGACTACACGAATTGTTACCACCTTTCACCGCTGCATGCAGACCTTCACAGGTTACTAGTGAAAATCCAATACAGCGCTATCCCCGGTCCGCTCTCGTAAGGTCTTTCTTCCATACACAGAGTACTTTTTTTTGGCGTTGGGCCCGACTGGGCATGTCTTGCACTAATTTCCGGTCCCTATACAGCACAGCCCCTGGTTAGTCCCCGCAACCACATAGGCAGCACAGGGTAAGCAGTAATTGACAGCATACCTCTCAGAGTTGCTATCCCACCAGCAGAGCCTCAAGGCGCACCTGAGCTAAAACCAACTGCCTCTTGGTTGCAGGATCGATACAGCCTCAAATTTCTCTGAACCAGAAGCTCCGCCTCTTGTCTCCTAGTGTCACTTGTTCCTACCATGGGAGAATCTGGTCTAACATCCCTGAACACACCTTCAGTGATGATACCCTCCACTGCAGTAGGTAACGACGAGCACAAGTACACGTGGTCCCCCCCCTTAACCTAGTAGGGTCATGCCCTAGGTTATTACAAACATCTCAACATCAAGGGAAAGCCCTGCCGATGACCTCAGGGCCGGTCCTTAAACCAGGTGGGTTTCTAAAGTCTGTGGACTCGCGTTGTCCCTCGCATAACCTATGACTACAGCAATGGGAAGACACAGTCACGGTCCTGTATCTCCCCTTTCCTGCATTACGCCTTGCACGATTACCGGGTTCCCCCCCCCTGGATGCTCACCTGACTTTTATAACAGCCCATAACAGTGTTTTGACTTGTTGTGACCACTTGAGGAGGCCTTATATGGCACTACAGAGGCCACCAACAATGTATATTCTGCAATGCAAACCTCACCAGTGACAGAGGACACCTTCCCCTGTGCACACCTCTCACGGGCGTTTTCTAGCAGCAGACACTCTGCATCAATGGGTGGAGATGTTTCTTTCACATCTCCTAAACCTCATCTCCTAAGGTATAACTCTCATCTTCTACCTGGGACACTACCACCTACATCTTGCTTCCCCATCAAATTCAGACACTGATCTGAGGGCAATGGCAGACACATTTATAACTCGGTACATCATGTACTAACCACCCGGCTATTATCTTTATAGTTTTCTCCCTCACATACACCACCACTCTGGCCGTAGTTCACATTAGGCACTCAGTCACCTTTTTAGCCTCCGTAGGTTCAGCGTGACATCGTTGCTGAAATCATCCCATCTGCCTCACAACCAAACCACAGGAATCATAATACCAACTGAGATATCTGGTATAATATGTTTCCTCCATAACCAGTAAGGAAAATGTATCAGCTGCCTCAAGAACCATACCTACCTCTTTAATTACCATCTGGGGATTTCAACCCACCCTCACCTGCCTCTCCTCACTAGGGTTCAAGCCTACACCCAGCTCTGTGTGGGCTCTATCAGCTCATTCCTTCCATCACTCTGCAGTCTTTGTGACCCTGGCAGTAAAAGCTACTGGCACTAACAGCAGACAATTGCAGGCAATTGAAATCCGTGCACTACATATCTCAGCACACATTTTCTCTTACACAGTATCTGAGGTCTCCTTCAGCAGGCAATATACTTCAGAGTCTGGACACACCAACCAGCAGCTCAACCACACCCTCCATTAAATCTAGTCTCCTCACACATTGTATGAAGTACTAATCATTCCCAGTATCCTCCAGTTCCCCTTCCAGCTGCAGACTGAAACAGAAAGCTCCTCTCCAACACACTGCAGTCACACAGAACTGGTGGCCATTAAACCCTGGGCCCGCATTTACCTGCGACTTGCATAGGCTATAATCCGGTACACACAGCGCAGCTGGGGTCCTCTGGCAGACAACTTCGACCCAGACTTCAGTGGCCCGCACGTCCACATCCGTTTTTTACAGCAGAAGGTGCAGATACCATGTTGCCAAGGCAACCACATCAACTCCTCCGGTAGCCTGGAGTGTTAACCCATGTCCCAGATTGTCATGCACCCCCAGGACATACACTCTCTGCTTATAGACCAGGACTTATCACACTGGAAGTACAGAGGTGAATGACCCTCCCCCACAGGCAACACAGCAGGTAATGTCAGGCATATGTCATGAACACAGAGTTCATTAGATTCTTCCAGTCCCAAATAATTGGTGTCAGTCTCAGGAACTCTCTGAGACTCTAACCCAGGCCTCTTCTGTCGGCAGGCAGCAAGCACCGCATACTCCTCAGGGGGCACTTCCTTTCCCAGGAACGTCGCACATTTCTCTGCCCGACGCCCTGGCGGGTTGCCCTCAAGTGCTTCAAATTGGGAAGTCTCTGCCAAGTAGACAGCCGACCTGTAGGTTTTTCACAAACCTCTAGGTATATGGGACAACATCCCACAACAAGTCTCAAAATGCATAGGAACAGTCTTACCGGAGTCAGGTCGGTCCTCACAAACGGGTTGCGATGTCCGGGTGCACTTTAGAGAAGACCTTCCTGTGAACAATCCCTTTCGACCCACAGTGGGAGACCATCCACCCGCAACCAAAGCATCCTTGTGGGCAGTCGTGTTCCTCTGCCCTCCAGATCAATGACTCTCAGGAGCACATCCCGCTCTAGGGCTCACCCACACACTCCTCCTGCTGGACAATTGGGCGGTTCTCGGCTGTTGAGACCTGTTGCTCTCCCGCTTGGCCTTGGAAGGCCGACCTGGCGTTGGTCGGTGTCATGGTGCTGTTGGCACGAGCCGCTGTGTGGTCATTACGACGCCACCAGCTTAAAATGTCCTCCATGGTCAGTGGGGAAAACACAACTCTGGAGAAACACAGCTCTTTCAGCAGCACTGCTTCACAGTTAGGGCCTCCGGCCCTTTAAATTTTCTGTCATCACGCTTTGCCACCTGTGCCAACTCTGGCTCATCCGTTGGCCCAATTATGCCCACGGCATCCTCTCCACCATATGGACTACTTGCTCTCGTCTGGGACGCGCCTCCCTGGCCCGTCCTGTGTGTCTTTAGCTCCCCGAATCGATAGCTATTGGGTAAAACGGATTTGGCCACACTGACAGCAGGTTTTCGTTTTAACCATCTGCCTTAACCAGCTTTTATTTGTAGGCACAGGATAACAAAATCAAAACAAAACCTCAGGCCGTCTGCGCCACTTATTACACAGTACGCGGTCGAACACCCCTCTACCAATGGCTCCGGCCTATCGCCGAGCACCATACACACTTTCCCCCACACTTGGTGTCAAGACTCTCTCCAAGTCCTCTGTGGGGGCAATGGGCCTCTCTCCAGCTCCTCTTCTCCCTACTCCAGGGGGTCGCAGACCAGCGCCAGGCTCCCTGATCACCTGTAGTAGAGGCCTCCATATAGCCCTACAGGGATTGGGCCCAAACCTGGCCCTGGGAGAACGAGGGGCTGCCTCCCACCCAATGCACGGCACCGGTCCCGGGAAAGATACCCATAACCTTGCTTGCCAAGGCTGCCTTTCTAGCTACCAGTTGTCAGTAACCTATTGTCACTGACACCAGCAAGTCTCCTTCCCCCACCAACCCCCAGACATCGGTGGCCTTGTAGCAGGTACCCTGCTGAATTCCACATGTGGCAGAGACATCAACTGAAAACAAGCCCCGGGCCCCCACAAAATATATATATATTATGTGGGGTTATGCAAAAGTGTGTGTATATCTGTATTATGTGTGCAAAAAGTATGTTGTATGTGTATATATTATGTGTGTATATATGTGTATGCAGGTGGTGTTTATATAATATATTGGGGGGTTGATAAATATGTGAGTAAAAACAGTATATATAAATATAATATATGTGTGGCAGCATAGTGTTATACATGTGTAATTTTTAAATTTGTTTCATATATTGGATATACATGTGTGGTGGTTTTGGGTTGGTGAACAGGGTTATTAAAAGTAATGGTTGTTTATGTGTATAAACACACATATCAACAAATTGCCCCATTTTGGGGCACAAAAACATAACCCTTTGCCTTTCTGCCCTTTTTATACATTTTTAACTAAAACCTGAGATAAATTTGTATCTGAAATAAATTTTTTATACCTGTCATTTGCCCGGGGTTTTTGGCATTGTTTCTATCTGCTGCACCCCAAGAAAAAGGGGTACTTTCCCACAAGCGAATTGGGGGATCCCATTTTTGTGGTGTTTTTTGGCGCTTTAATACCCCTGACTTTTTGCGCACCCCCACCGCAATTGCAAATTTTCATGCTCTCAATGAATTTATGAATTACCAGGGCCCGATGTACAAAAAAATGGAATTTGTACGCTGAAGGAGGGGAATGACATCCCCTTTTTTAAAAACCCAGGTTTTTCACTTTTTTTTAAAATGGGGGGGTTCTGGGTGCAGGGAAAACAGGTAACCTAGCACTCACCGCTATATTTTAAACCTATTTTTTGGGGGGCCCCTTTGGGGACCTTACAGCACAGTTGTGCCCCACAAATATGCTGCAGTTTTTATGGGCCTTTTAAAAAAGCCCCTGTGAACCCCGCCCTACAGAGAAAAAAATTTAAAACAGGGGCCGGGGCCCCGGGTGTTTTGGGACCCTAAACAACACCCCTGTTTTTCCCACCATCTCTCTCCCCCGCTTTCCCGCACCCTTGGGGTTTGGAAGGTGATTACCTTTCCCCGTTGTTTTTTATCAGCAGAACAGAAGCTTATATGTTAAACTGACAAACTTTGACCATTTACAATTCTGCTGTGAAAACCCCCATCTCCAATGTCCCTCTAACAGGCTCAGCTAGTAATAGCAGAGCTAATATGCTAACCTCAGCAGTAGAATCCCCACCCTAAAAGAGGAAGGGGGGACTCAACTGGTGCGAAAGAGGGTTTGTGAAAAGCCAGTTGGAAAACCCTTTTTTAGGTATTCTTGTTTAGGGTAGCGTGCGCCCCCTTCTTGACTGTTTTATATTTTGCCTAGGTAATTTTTAGGGCCCATACAGTTGAAACACCTGGATTCCCCACCATTACATTGTTTTTTTGGCATTTTTATCAGTGGGCCCCTTTTTTTACTGCCAGTACTGACTGTCCCTGTCCCTGACTGTGAAAGTAATCTATAGTGAACCAAAGAGATTGTTATTCATGGACATGAGGTGAGTAGAAGGAGAGGGTGAAGAGAAAGTCTTCAGTATTTTTATATAGTTGTGTGCATGCACAGTGACCAGTTGAGCAAAGATAAACTTACAAAAATATTCAAAAAGTTTCCACCAGCTGTTAATGTGTAATAAAAGGGAAACACATTACCATCAACTGCACGGGTGAGTGAAGTAGCCAGACTCACGAATTCATGTGGATCATTGCAGAAGCCACGAGCGTGAAGGCGGGACGAAACCAATGAATTTCTGTTAAAAATTGGGGTCCCATGAAAAAAAAATGTCTAGGTCTAAAAACCATTTTGTTGCCCATGGCAACCAATCAGAGCGCCTTCTCATTTTTCCAGGCACTTTTAAAAATGTAAGGGGCGCCTGTTTGGTTGCTATGGCAACAAATTTAGTTTTAGACCTAAAAATTTTTTCATAATGGGCCCTTATTTTTTTTATTTCCTTAAAGTTCCATAAATTACATGTGCACTAACGTCCACACTGATGCGTTTTGGCAAAATCCATTTCTCAATTCTGGAATCTACCAACAAACTGCTGTTGACTGATCTATCACACATACTTTGCATCTATTAAATGGATATTGAAATACTGTTTGAAGAGTTAAAAAAGCAGAAAATAATAAAAAAAACCCTAAAAAAAAAACCCTAATATCACCATTTATTCCCTTAGGTCAGTATGCTATTCGTACATCTAGCATGTGATTGCTGAGGACAGTGATAGCAGTCATGTGCCAATATAGTGGGGAGGGCAATATGACTTTTAAATTTTGATTTCTCACCTCTGTTACAAGTGTCACCTGTGAGACGGTATCACAAGGGGGCCTTTTTTGTTTTTTTCATTGGATTAGGGGGGACTGCCCAAATATTGGCTTGGATCCTTTACTGAACTTTAAAAAATTTGCTTAATATAAGGTCCCCCGTATAGGGGTTCCACCCGACTTGATAATAGAAAAAGGGGCTATTCTTCTTTCAAAAGCAAAAAAGGGGTTTAAAAGGGGAGGTTTGAAATCAGGTTTTTAAATATGGTATAGAGGTTAAGAGTTAGATATAATAAAAGTTTCGTTTTAGTGTTTTACAAATGGGAAAACGATAGGGTTTAAGTTTCCTATGGCAAAAAAAATAAATATAAATAGTAAAAAACATCACTGACAGAAGGTAAACAAAGACAGGCGGGTGACCACTAGAGCATCCAGTACGTGTTTTTTACCATTTCTTTTTAGTACATTTTTTGCTTCTTCTTAAGTATTTGACAACTGACATTAATGTTACAGCTCAATGTTACATGTTAGAGATCAGTAATTATAAAATCCTTCCAACACAGTGATCTCTGGGGAATGTGTTTTCTAGGACATGCTTTTTATTTCTTTTTTTATTAAGCTATATTTAGCTCTGTGCCGGTTTGTTCCCATTATTCGGAGTATTTAGAAATTTAAGTGGTAATAATCAATATGTAATCATGAGCGTAAACCAATGATGATGATGTATTAGGCCTCATTTAAGAAGACTGGAGCAGACAAGAAATTTGTGGCCCTTAGCAACCAATCAGATTATTGCTTTTATTTTTCCACCTTTGAAAATGAAAAAAGAGGAAAAATGAGAGGAACATCTCTATTCTTCACTAATTTTATTTTATAAAGCCTCCCAATGCATGTATGTTTGCAGCATACATTAAGAGAGATATTTTTATGTGCTTTTCTTACACAAGGCACTTCAGTGTATAGTACGCGTCGCAATAAGTCGTGTGTTTT
Source organism: Phyllomedusa bahiana (assembly GCA_025379985.1). NCBI lineage: Eukaryota > Metazoa > Chordata > Amphibia > Anura > Hylidae > Phyllomedusa > Phyllomedusa bahiana. The sequence goes on from JAODAL010013880.1 coordinate 75,504, forward strand.
GGAACCACGTGCTGATCAGCGCGTAATTCCAAAGCACAAGGGGGGCCGGCAGCTGCCTGACCACATTGACAAGCATTGTTCGCGGCGTGTAAGCGACGCAAACAACTGTCATGTCAATTCTCCCCCCGTGCATACTATCGTATTGTATACGTGGGGAGACACACGTAATCCATAGCTCTCTATGAGACCTATGAATTACTGTAATTGCACCGCGCATTTTGCCGCATATAAAGCGCAATACGCGGTGAAATGCGTGCTGAAATGCACGCCGAAATACACGGCAATTTAAGCCATGTGAACATACCCTAAGGGTATTTGCGCTCTAATACAGGCGAGATGCGTGCCGAAATTACGGTCATTCATAGCTCTCATAGAGAACTATGGATTCCGCTTCCTCTCCACGCTCGTTCAATACGATCGTATTGTACGCGTGGGGAGATAAGTGACATGTCAATTATTCACGGCGAATACGCGCCGCAAGTAATGCATGTCTATGGGGCCGGCAGGCTGCCACCCCCCTGCGCCACGGGAGTACGCGCGTATTTGCGCGAGCTCCAAAAACACACGATGTACTGTGGCGCATACTGTACGTGCTGTAGTACATCGTGTGAACATACCCTTATAGTGATTTACTGTAAACAGATTAGTGTAAATAAATACAGTAGTATTAAGGTATGTTCACACAGCTTATTTTGGAGTGCATTTTGTAGCGTATTTCGCGCCATACTGCGCTTAATAGGCGGGGAAATGCGCCCCATAATTGCGGTTATCCATTGCTCTCATAGAGAACTATGGATTACGCCTCTTCCCCCCCTTGCTTACAATACGATCGTATTGTACGCGCGGGGAAATAAGTGACATGTAAGCGCCACGAGTAATGCATGTCTATGGGGCCAGGGGGCTACCAATCTCCCTCCCACGCGCCGAGGGAGTACGCGCTGCGCGCAGCGCGAGCTCCCGAAATACCCGATGTACTGTGGCGCTTACTGTACGTGCCACAGTACATCGTGTGAACATACCCTAAGGCTATGTTCACATGGCTTAACTGCGGGACGTAATTACGCCCCGGAATTATGCCGGGTGGCAGGGGGCGGGGTGGGAGCGGGAAAGGGAGCGGGGGGCCGGCACCTCGCCGGCCCATAGACATTCATTACCAGCGGCGCGTATATGCCGCTTGTAATTCACATGTCACTTATCTCCCCCCGCGGCGGATTCGCCGAGCAAGGAGAGGAGACGTAATCCATAGTTCTCTATGAGAACTGTGGATTACTGTAATGACTAGGACGTTTTCAGCCCGTAATTTGCGCACTCCGGCGCGTAATTACGGACCGAAATACGGCCCATTTTAAGCCGTGTGAACATGGCCTAAGGGTATGTGCACACGGCATCTTGGATACTTTAACATCCAAAAACGTAACACAAAGTATGGTACGTATTTGGATACCTTTTCTGGACTGCAACCATTTTTTTCCCTATAGTATCTATTGCTTTTTCAATGCGCTAAATGGATCAAGAATTGACATGTCAATTCTTTGAACGCGTCTATTTAATGCAATGCAAAAACATATGTAAAACTTGTATCGTCTGAACAACAATATATATTTTACATTGAAATCAATATCATTACACTTGAACATTGTTAAATACGTTTTGGGGTCCGTTAAAACTTACCCAAGTACGTATTTAACAAACGCCATGTGAACATACCCTAAGTAGACAATTAAAATAAACAAAAACTTCTACAGTGTGACAATGTGAACAAAAAGTACATGCCAAAAAATAGAGGGGTGGTGCAGTTTCAAAAGTAAGAAAATAAGGTTAAGATTAAAGAATGGGTAAATAAAGGTTACCAGATGTAAACTGCAGATAACACAAGTGGGATCATCGGATTAGATGAATTGGTTATAAAAGGTATACAGGAAACACTAGAGAAGCACAAAATAAGGCAAAGTTGTGGTCATACCATTGATGGAGGTAACTTGGTACACAAATGTGGAGAGAGGATAAGACTGTTCTCAATGAGGTTGCTATAGAAATGAGATAAAATGTCATGAGTATGAGCTGGAAGGGTGAAAAGATGGGATGTAGAAAAAGTAGGGGGTGAAGATAAATGTTATAGAATAGGTGATACACAAGATATATTTAGAAAGCATGGAAATGTGTATAGGAACAAATGGAAGGGGGCGATAGATGGAAATAAGCAGTGTGTCACATTTCACAGGACTTTATTGCAAACAGATAAGGATGACAATAACATAGTAAGAGATGGAGTCCCGGAAATGTCTCTTGGAAAGGGGGTGCATCACAAAGAAGGAACAGCATAACGCTGTCAGTGTACTAAGGTGGCATATTGTGTAATGTGTAATGTGAATTGAATTGAAATGAATGCAGAGGAGCGTCTGTGTTGAAACGTCTACAGGTGCACTAAAGAGAGAGCGGAACATAGAAGAAAGGTGTGAAGGGATGACCTGATCTGCAGGAGCCAGTGCATGCGGACAAGCGTTTCATATGCTGGCGAGAGGATCCCGCCACTATGGGGTGTGTCTGAACCACATGAAGATGGATAACATGGAGATATAGGGGAACGGGAATAGGAGCAAAACTTATGGAAAGAAGAGAAGGGGAGAAAAAGAAAAGGAAAGAGGAGGACATATTATAAAGTGTGAACAAGGGAATGTATAAGAGAAAGAGAAAGGTGGGGTAAAATAAAAAAAATATATAAACAAGGATCCTGCTACAAAGCCCCTTGCCGGCACTAGGATGTAAGTTTATGTCCAGTGTCGTTAAGGGGTTAAGATCAGTACACTAAACAACAATAATGAGACAAAGGGAAAACAGAATGAGAGATGGGGGAAGGTAGAAGGTAAGCATCATGATAATAAATAGGGAGTTTGTTGTTTTTGAGGGTATAGAGAACCTGTTACTCTTCTTTGAAGAGGTTGTATGCAAATTGGAGATTAGATCTATGGGACAAGAGTGTATGTATTTCTAGGTCAACTAAGAAAAATATATGACTCAACTGGGTGACTAATGGACAAAGGGTTGGTATTGCTCTCTCTAACAATGGGAGATTGAGGTTGAATGGTATTAAAATGTATCTTAAGTCTCAGGGAAAAGTAGAAATGTTGGAGCTTTTGGTTGACTAAAAATGTATTGAGTGGAGAAGTAGGACAGAAAAAAGACCTCTCTGCAGAAGGTTAAAGGGGATTTCTTGCTACGATCATATGTGTAATGATAAGGACAGTAAAAATAAGCACTTTTTCGATTGGTTTGTATTACCTAAATCATTTAATATAGCAGATATAAGCTAATCTGTGTGTCTAGAGCTATTTCTGCAACAAGTGGTCTGGCCACGCCCAATTTCTGTGATTGGCTGCCTGATATTTCATTCAGCCCTGTTGGGACACGCCCCCTGGACAGGATATGCCCCCTGTGCTGTGATTGGCTGCCTGCACTCTGTGCTTACTCCCCACTGAGCTGTGTAAAATGAAATTGAAACAGCGTTCTGTGTTTTCTGCTGGTTGTGTAATAAAAGCTGCCTGAGCTCCTCTCTGCTCATCTCCCAGCCCTAAGTGAAGGATCTGGAAAATTACTGAGTCTCTAGCAGCTAGATTCACTCTCTCCCCCCCATATAACACACATATAATACACTCTGCTCCCCTCCCCCCATATAACACAGCCTTATACAGTCTTTTCCCCTCTACCTCCTGCCTGATAACAGATGGGGGATTAGAGTGCATTCCTCACATTTGTGTCATCATTTCAGGTTGTATGTATAACTCTTTACACCAATGCAGATGTTCTGATTACAAGGAGCTTGTGGAAGGAGGTGACAGCTCTCCAGGCATGAGAACTGACCAGTGCAGGAGGTATGCAGAGCTGTAACATCTTCTCCCTTCCACTGCTCACAGAGAATGATGATGTCACCAGTCTCGGTGAGGGAAAACATGTCTATTAGGAGGAGAGACACGCCCTTGGATTTGAAGCTGTAAGAGACAGAAGCAGCTCATCTTATCAACATCTTATCTTTTAATATATCTTCTGTAGAGCTTAAAGGGTTTTTTGTCATCACAAGCTTTTGCAGACTATGAGCTGCTTCTGTCTCTTACAGCTTCAAATCCAGATTATTTGTGACATCTTGGATCCTACCTATGAGCATGTCTGGACTTGATGTCATTTGGTTGTGGTGGTGGCCAACCTCCGAATTGGCTTGCTTCATAACGCCTCATTATAGGCTACAGATATTCTGTCCCCAACTACATTTCTTTTTATTTTCTTTGCTATTTACACCACTTATGTCCATCTATCTTTCCCACATCCATTTGCACCTGTACCCCCCCCCACATTAACATGCTTTCTAAATACATCTTGTGTATCATCCTTTCTATAACACTTATTTTTAAGCTCTAATTTTTATAAATCCCATCTTTTCACCCTTCCAGTTCTTGCTGGAGAGTGAATGGACCAGCTCCCGGATATCCAGAACACAGCCTGAGTGGTGCAGACAGCTGTCCACCAACACTGGCTTAACAGTGTGCTGCCCAGATGGAAGTGAACAAAGAACAGACGGGTGTGGCAGAAATCAATTAACACACAGACAGTACCTAATAAGACAGTGTTCAGACACTGCAAGAAACATGCACAGCATAGTTGCAAATCATGGCCAAAAGTTCAGCCTCTGCTGTACCTTATGGAGCAAGGACCGCGCTTCGTCCAGAATAGGCACAGTCATGACACTGCATCTAAAAGGCTGAATGCTTGAACACAGCCTAATTTGATATGGATTTCATCTAGGTGTTCCAAATTTAAGTGACTTATAAAGATGGATTCATTTAAAAAAATTGTAGTTTTGTGAAAATCCAAACCTGTACACCGCTTACGCTATGTTCACACGTCTGATTCACGGCGTAATTGATGGACGGATTTCGCCCGCCATTATGCCATGTGCTCGGCAGCGGGGCGGCGGGGGGGGGGGGGGGCAGCTCGCCGGCCCCATAGACATTCATTATTCACAGCACGTATTACGCCGTGATAATTGACATGTCACTTTCTCCCCGCTCGTCGTATTTCGCGAGCGGGGAGAGGAGATGGAATCCATAGTTCTCTATGAGAACTGTGGATTACCGTAATGACTGGTAGGAATTTCACCCGTAATTTGCGCAGTACGGCGCGAAATACGGGCTGAAATCCGTCCCAAAATAAGCAGTGTGAACATTGCCTTAATATGTTGTTGAGGCACTGCCCCTTTTAGAAAGGTACTGATGATGGTTGTCAGCAAAGCATTGCTTACATAGGGAGATGAATGTGTTTACTGTATTCAGCTGTGAAAGCATGGTGGTTCTCTTAATTTTACCATATTATCAAAGTGTTTAAAGGGATTGTCTACTTCATAATGTTTTTATTTATTATGTATTACATATACAATTTTATAATATATATGGATTCAAATTTCATGGATTCCTGTATCTCTTTTATACCAATGCTGTAGCCATATTTGCTAACTCTCCTAGAATGTCTGGAAACTCCTGCATAGACGGGAAATTTACTTGGAGAGCTGGAAAGTTTATGTAGTACTGGTACTAAGGTAAAGCAACATGAGACACTGCCCTGCTGTCACTTGGTGCAGGGGAGTCGCACAGCTTTTCTGCGCTTGTGCTTCCAAATAGGGCTGGAACAGGACAAATGGCACCCCAAATTGGAAAATTCAAATGGCCTGATCTAAGCTGACGCACAGTGCCTGTAGATACAGCCTCCACAGCCAGGTACAAAAGGAAAAAACACAATTCCATCATCTTGTTTTTCAAGGTTTGTTTTAAATAGAGTTAACTGTGTGGTATAAATGGCATTTAGTATAATCATTATTCTGTGGGTTAGTGCGAGTCTGGTAATTCTTTTTAATTTGCTGGGACCAATAACATTTTTGTTTTGTCTACAGACCTGCATATGGGCTTGTTTTGTACATACTGAACTGTGGTTTTCATTGGCCCCATTTTCTGGTACTTGCAATGTTTTAATCATTTTTTATTCCAATTTTTGGAGAGACAGAGTGGCAATTTATTTATTTTTTTGAACTGGGTATTTTTTATGGTGTTTACCAGGCGGGATAAATAAGGTTATATATAAATACAATAGACTGGACTTTTATAGATGTGGGATACCAATTACATTACATTTTTTATTTGTTTTTCTTTTTAAAATAAGAAGAGGGGAGCCTTTTGAACTTTTAAGATTTTTTTCAATACTCTTTAATTTTTTTTTATTCCCTTTAGTAGCTCTAGGGTCTTGATATCTATGGTGTGTGAACACCTGTACGCTATTCTGCAATACTAGTGTAGGCTCCTGGCTACCATGACTGCCAGTTGGAACCCCGCAATTATATTGCAGGAGAAGTGATTGGGAGGTGGTAGGGGACCCCCCTCTCCTGTATAACTGTCTAAATGCAGCACTTACATAGAGATTGCGAAGAGTAGCTCACCTAACATGCAGGATAGCACCCACCTAAAACGCATGTCCCCTGCTCCAGCAGCATGCAAAATCCAAGGCAAAAGGTTGTGTGGGACAGCGAAAAATAGGTGGTCAAAGGTTAAATTAAAACCACAATTTTATTCGTATCCATAGATACATTAAAAGTGTAGAGGCATGGTGGACAAAAGCAAAAATGTGCCGAAACACAGAATCGCTAACGCGTTTCTGGCACTACATGCCCTTGATCATAGCCAATCACATTAGCGATACTGTGTTTCGGCACATTTTTGCTTTTGTCCACAATGCCCCTATACTTTTTTTTTCTTATTCAAAAAGGCTTTATTGAGAAACAGGGAAAAGGAACATCAGGACAAAAATATGCATCCGTCATGAAATCATTAAATTAACAATGAAACACATATAGTAGAACAGAGCTAATGCACAAATAAAGGCGCTTAACAAATAAGAACATACAGTAATCTAGTCCTGACACGTGTAAAAAGAAAAGAGCAGGAGATGGAAACAAAAGACATCTCCAACACTAAAACCCAAAAATTTAATATTCTAAACAACACACAGGTTTAAATAGTTCCAATTAGTCATAACAAAACCCAAGGTACCCACATATGAACATGTGAAAGTATAGAGGATAAACCCGCGATCAGATAAGGACCTATGTCCAGAGAAGAGGGTCAAGCCAGCATCAGGGTAGATCAAGACAAGCATACTAAATCAGGTATATGTGGCAAAATCAGAGGAGCTAATAAAGATATCCCAATCTCTCCACACAGCAATCCATCTCTCCCTCATATGACTGTTATCTGAGCTCAGTTCTTCCATACGCTGAAGAAGGAAGATCTCTCTAAACCAATCTGAGAGAGATGGAGGGGTGACCGATCTCCAGAGTCGGGGAATCAGGGCCCTGGCCGCCATAAGCATAAAAACCACTAAACTGCCTTTCAGATCAGAGATGGCGATGGGGATCATGGAAAACAAGAGGACAGCGGGGTCATTATGTAGCTGCAGACCCGTAGTAGCCTTAAGTATAGCAATCACTTTGTCCCAATAGGCATATATGCTTACCATATCGCCAGCACCAATCAGGGATAGAGGGATACAGTTTGTGCAGTAAAGTGAGCACCCTTTACCAACAGGATAGAATTTTAAAATTTAACTCTTGTAAGCGGCATGGGGTTACAGATTTATACGCTAAGGTGTAAGCCTGAGCTCACTCCTCCTGTGAGAAAGGTCTCTGAATCTCGAGGCTCCAACTGTCTTGATAGGAGAGAGGTGCAGTTGTCAACGACTGAATAATCAAATTGTATATTCGCGAAATCAGATGAGAGGGTTTAGATTTGGCGGTGCACAAGAGTTCAAATTGGGAAAGTTCTCTATGCAGGCGTAGCTTCATCTTATTTAAGTCATAAAAGTGTCTGATCCGCACCTGTTGCAACCATCCACCCATAGAGCTCCCTAAAATATCTACCACCTCATCCCAAGATTTCAAGGCAGACGATGTCAAGATCCTATAAAATTCAAGAGACTGTACGACACCCCCGAGGGGGCAAGTTCCCGGTGGGTCTAGTGCAGGGTTTCCCCAAATAGGGGTCAGGGGGTCGTCTGGAGAGAAGAGCCCTGTGTGCGAGCTATGGATTCGCCATGTTAGGAGCGTAATTTGTGAAATTAAGGGTAAACTTGGCCTAGGTAGGCTAGTAGCTCCCTCTAATTGGATTCAGACCTTAGAGTTCCTTTGATAAACCAGTCCACTATCCTAGTTGCTGTGGCCGCTAAATAATACGCTTTCATGTCAGGCAAGCCCAACCCCCCCTCTAATTTGGGCCGAATTAAGGTATTCTTAGCTATTCTAGATTTTTTTACCAGCCCAGAAAAAAGGCTCTACAGCACTTATCTGAGCCTTAAAGAAGGGGCCAGGTAGGACGATAGGGACCGTTTGAAACAGTATATAGGAGTGGGGAGAATATTCATTTTTAAAATTTATTTATTTCCTAGCCAAGAGAAGTCCTTTCTGTCCCATCTAGTAAATTTCAGTCGAGATAATACCTATAAAGGCACAAAATTCAGATCAAAGGTCTCATCTAGGTTTGCTGGGATATGGACCCCAGGTATTTGAACGATTTCCGCGTCCATGCGAAGGGGAACCTATGTCTCAAAATATCAATGTCCCGGTCCTCGAGATTAAGGCCTAAAGCTACACTCTTCGTCAGATTGACCTTAAAATTACTTAAGACCCGAATTTGTTCAGTACTTCATCCAAGTTCGGCAGAGAAAGCAACGGTTGCTGAGATACAGCAAAGGTCGTCCGCAAACGCTGAGCATTTGTGATACGTTCCCTGCAGCTGAAGCCTATTGATATCCGGATTGGATCTTATAGCTTGCAAAAGGTGCTCCATAATGAGCACGTATGGAATAGGGGACAAGGGACACCCCTGCCTGGTGCCATTCCGAATATCCAGCCTTGAGGAAAGAGAGCCGTTAATTCGGATCTGTGCATGAGGGAGATCATAAAGGGCCATGATACGATGGAACATCATAGGGCCGAAGCCAATACCCTTCAACACGGAGCCCAAGAAATCCCAATCTAAACCCCGTCAATGCTTTTCATCCAAAACCCAAAAGAGGCAAACATTTTCAGGTCAAAACCTAGCCAATTTGGCCTGATGGAGGATGTAAATTTTAAGGGTGTTTATCCCGAGCCTCACGACCCGGGACAAAGCCCACTTGATCCAGATGTATCAAGTCACCCAGGATTCTATTCAGTCTATTGGCAATAAGTTTGGCAAAAAGTTTGGTGTCAGTGTTAAGGAGGGAGAGAGGTCTATAGCTTGGACAAAGAAGCGGGTCCTTCCCCTCCTTCAGGATTACCGTAATATGGGCCCCGAGAAAGGGGGCTGGGAAACGCTGCGAAGCGGATATCGAGTTAAATGAGTCCCCGATAGGAGGCAGAGCTCCTCGAGAGCGTCTTGAAAAACTTTGCGGTGTAGCCATCAGGCCCCGGGCTTTTCCCGAAGGCAAGGCTGATATGGCCATTTTCACCTCCAAGTGAGAAAGGTTCCTCCCAAAGCCTGAGTCTATCAGAGGAGATCTAGGAGGGCTGTCTCAGATAGGAATTCCTGGAGCGAAGCCGCCTTCTTTGCAGGAGGCGTTGTATTAGGTAGGTTATAAAGATTGTGGTAATATGTTCTAAAGGCGTCGAGGATGTCGGGGGTCTTATGGACTATCTCTCCTGAATGAGTTTTAATGGCAGGGACAAACAAAGAGACCCGTTTGTTTCTCAGAGCCCGAGCCAGCATCCTGCTCGGCTTGTTGCTCCACCTATAAAATGAACTAGAGCAAATTTGTTTATATCTCTGCTGCTTCTGATCTAGGATATACGCAGGATGTCATGGCGGATTTGCAGCAAAACCCTGAGTTCTGCCTCCCTGTTTGAGCTTTTATGGGAAGCCTCAGCTATGGCCAGCTTAGAAAGAAGCCCTTCTAGTTTAGCAGTGGCTTCTCTTTTCAGCCTCGAACCATGTTTAATTAAAACCCCTCTCATCACGCTCTTTAGTGCTTCCCATTTCACCTGGGGGGACGTCAAATGAGAAGAATGGTCAATTCCAAAATGTCTGATTGAGTCAGCTCGGCAAGACAAAGGGTGTCATCAAGAAGGGACTCATTGAGTCGCCAAGTGAAAGCGCCACGGTCCCTATTAGGCATTAGAAGCCCACGGTGGACTGGGGCGTGGTCAGACAGTAAGATATTGCCGATAGAGGCCTCCTTAACGTTAGTTAACAAGTTGTGCTGGAGAAAGACATAGTCAATCCTGCTGCAGGTTCTATGCGGGTGAGAGAAGAATGTGTAATCTCGTGCCAGCAGATGTATAATGCGCCAGACATCACACAATTGCATATCTGGGAGCAATCATTTTATTCTATTCAATTTGCTCATTGAGAGTGCAGATTTACCCATTGAGGTATCCACCGCAGGATTGAGTGCAAAATTCAAGTCTCCACACATTACTAGAGACCCCGGATAGAAAGCATTCAACTCATCCAATGCTTTACTGGGGAAAGACACCTGGCCGTGATTGGGAAGGTACAAATTAGCTATGGTGAAGATGGTGCCCCGTATGCTGCATTTGACAAATAGATAACGGGCCTCCTCATCCTTCTTAACCTCCAAAATCTCATGTTGGAGTGATTTGTGGAACAGAATTGCTACACCTTTCGACTTACCTAAAGGGTTACTGGAATGGCACCGGGAGGGGAAGTACCAGTTGCGGAAGGTCGGAACACAATCCTACTGGAAATGGTTTTCTTGAATGCATAAGATATGAGATCGTTGGCTCTGCATAGAGTATAGGATATTTGACCTTTTCTCTGGGATGTTAAATCCCTTTACATTAAGGGATGTAATTTTTATGGCCGCCATGGTCCATCTGACAGGTATCGCTTGAAAAAGGAGAGGGTACCTAGCTCACCACCCCAAACAAACCCATGACGACAAGAATAACAAAGCAGTAGAAACTCAAACTGTAAAACAAATGGCCAAATACCATCAAGGTAAACCCAAAAGGGCCAATCTCTAGGTGGCAGCAAACATGCTGCTATGATTAAACATAAAACGCTTAATCGTAAACCTATGTGGGGGTTAAAGGTGACAGCAGCGGAGCACAAAGGAGAGTGCTCAGCTTTTAACAAAATCGTAGTACTAAACATAGCAAAGAACAAAAGACAAAGACAATACAACATCAGAAATGTCTAATACGGGCCAGCTGTTGAGAATATCAAAGCATAAGGCAGGAGAGCTGGCAGCGGTAGAGAGGGGAAGAAGAGGAAGGGGAAGAGGGAGGGACATAGGGAAGAGGAAAGAAGGCAAGGAGGAGGGAAGGGAGAGAGAAAACAGAAGGGGAGGAAAAAAAAAAGGGGAAATGGGGGAGGGATGGAGGAAGAAGTGGGAAGGGGGAAGGAAAGTGAAGGGCGGGGAGCATCGGAAAGGATTTTTCAGTGCTGCATATCAAGTTGCTGTATATATCAGAGACAATGAGACCCTAATCAAAGACAGTAATATACCCAAGAATCGAACAGAGTTCAATGTCCAGAACATCCCGTGGGCACGTAGGATCCGGGCTTTGGGGCCGCAGCGCCCGATGATCCCTATCGATCTCGATGTGGCTGTCTGCCGCTCTATTCAACAGGGAGTTAAATATCTTCATAAGATTCAGTACAAGGTCCTGGGTCTTGACAGACTCCGGCAGACCTCTAATACGGATATTGTTCCTTCTGTTCCTGTTTTCCAAGTCATCAATCTGATCTGCCAGCAGTTGATGATCGGTTGTGTGCTTGGAGAGAGAGGAATGAATATCAGCCAGGGAGCGTTGAACAGATAACTCTTCAAGACTTTGAACCCGGGACTGAATTGTTGAGATGTCAGTCTTAACCACCTGCAGATCTTTGCCCCAGGCCTCTTTGAGATCTTTGGCGAGTGCCGTCAGGTCGCTCTTGGTAGGTAGCAGAGACAGCAGCGCTTGGAGCTCGGGATGGCACTGCAGCACTTCTAGAGCCTTTTCTTTAGGTATGGTTGAAGAGGCAGAGAACGCTACCTGAGAGTCAGATAGATGGTTCACGGTCGGTGGATCCGCCAGAGGCTGCTTTAGCATGTGAAGGGTGGAAGCTGCACACCGAGGGCTGTCAGAGATGCTGGATTCCTGTGGGGAACCCAGAAGATGTGGAGGATAGGCCCCAGAGGGATTCAGCCCTGCCTCCTCCCAAGGAACATGGACAGCCTCAACCACATGGTGGCTCAGGTAGCCACAGAGGTGCTGATCGCTGGAGAGAGGCGATAGATCAGTGGAGAGCCTGGCAGATATTATGCCTATATGCTGGCTCTGCTGGGAAGAGTGGCCAGAGTCACTAAGATTAACACCCAGGGTGTCTAAGGCAGATCTGTCCTGCTCCCCCATACTTGCAAGGGGGGCCCCTTGTGGAGACAGGGGGGAGTGAACCCATATTTGTGCAGGGCTGTTAGGGCTGGAATCAGGGGGAGATGCAAGTCCCCCATCTCTTCCCTGTAGCAGGGCAGGGGATGAGTGTACATTGATGGTCACCTCTTTACTCACTGCGAGTCCAGGGGTCTGCAGCCGTATGATGGAGGCAGTGGAGGAAAGTCCCTGTGTCCCCATCTGAGGCAGCGCCGGCACATCCGCAGCACACAATGTGGTCAGTGTGGAGGGCTCCGTGGCTGAACAGAGGTCGGCCGGTGATGAAGGCAGGGAAGATGAGTTTCCCACGTGGCGCTCGGCGCTAGGTCTCCGACATAGCTCCGCTTCCCCTCAGCAGAGCAGGAAGAGCCGACAAAGGAGGAAGCGCCGCGAGCGGAGTTCGTCCGCCCGAAGGTGCGACAGCTGGGAGTCGCTCACCCTCCGGCTCTGGGACTGTGTGAAGCTCCGGCGGCGCGGCCGGACAAGATGGCCCCCGTACAGCCAGGGGATCCAGCGGCTCGGAGGTAAGCTCCGCAAGTGGAGCAAAGTAGTTGGAGATGGGTGTCTCAGAGTGCAGAGGCGTCGGGGGTGTCCCGTACTTCTTCTTCGGTCTCTTGGGTGCCATTATCTGCTTGTCTCCTGCAGTTTTAGCGAGGCCCTAGACGGAGCTCAGTTACATGCGGCTGTCCGCCTGCATGCGAAACCATGCCCCCGGATTGCCCGTATACTTTTAATGCATCTATGGATACGAATACAGGCAGTCCCCGACTTACATCGTTCCGACTTACATACGTCCCCTAGTTACAAACGGAGACTTATGGGGCGTGGCTGACATTCAACACTGAGTCACGCCCCATGATAACCAAATGCCAGCATGCCACAGCTGCACATGAGATACAGAATGTTAGCTGAAATCTTCTAAACAAGGGCACATACAGCAAAACAAATGTAAAGTGGTGTTAACTGTCCTCTGCACTATCCAAAACTTGAAAAAATTTTTTTTGCAGGAGTTACATTTAATAAAGCTACCTGTTCCAACTTACATACAAATTCAACTTAAGAACAAACCTACAGTCCCTATCTCGTTTGTAACCTGGGGACTGCCTGTAAAGTCGTGATTTTAATTTAACCTTTGACCACCTATTTTTCACTGTCCCACACAACCTTTCGCCATAAATGGAGCACTTACATTGACTACAACATTTCAATAGTTAAACGGCCGGGATCAGAGATAGCTCTAATTCCAACCACTGAAGGCAGGTGCCAGTTGTCACTAACAACTTCTGATCAAACCACTGTATTTGTAGCTTTCTAAGTAACCACCACAGCAATCTGTATATGGGGAATCCTTTTACCCTTCAAGTGTATATCAAACGCACCAGACTGCATAAATTTCCAACCTTCACTATGAATTATAATTTTTCATGCCAAACTTTATTTCTCTTGAAAACAAGCACTTCATATCAATATTTTGTCAAAAATAGTAAACTAGTGGTATACTTATGCCAAACTGCATTTAGTCTTGTTGGGGGTCGTTTTCCCCGGAAACCCT
>JAODAL010013881.1:0-89498 GCA_025379985.1 Phyllomedusa bahiana
CCTAAAAGACGCTTTAGAGGGAAAAAGAGGCTTTAAACAGGAAAAAGCTGTTCTATGTAAAAAAATTTAGGTAATTTTGATTTTTTCCCGCCCAAACGCAACCAATTCAATCCCAGTTTTATGACGTCGCACACACATCTTTACCCTTTTTATTCTATAATTGATTTGCTGGCCCCCCAAAAAAATTAAGGGGGCGCCGAAAAAAGGGGCGATTTTTAAAAGATGGAAAGAAAGTTTTTTAACCCTTTTAAATTTTCGCCATGATTTGGAAAATTCGATCACTATAAAAACCTTGCCCTTTCTAAATTTTTCGATAAAAATCGGGTTTAACCTTTTTTATGATCCCAAAACAAGAGATTAAAAAGCCCTCATTAAAAAATACAATAGAGGAAAACAAATTAAAATAATGGGGCCATTAATGAACAAATTTTAAAAAAAAATCATTTAATGAATATCCCAGAACATGTTGCAATTTTTGGTAAACCCCAAAACCCCCCTTTAAATTTTGCTAAAAAAACCCCCCCGGGGAAAACCAATAGTGTCCCCGGTCAAATTTAAATTTGTATTCGAACCCCCTAGCCTTTTATTTAGACAATATATACAGAAATATGTTAAAAGGTGTTTGATCACTTTAAAAGGGCACGGCAATTTTTTTTCCTTTCCTTTTAGGATTTGGCTGTTCTAATTTTACTTTTTTAGGGTTTCTCTGGATATTAAATCACTATAACGGGAAAATACATTTTAAACCCAAAAAGGGTGGAAAAATGATTAGACAAGCATTCCCGCGAAGATCCCACAATATTTAAAAAAACATTAAAATTTTTTGATATTCATTATTGGACATAATATTAAAAAAAGAATTATTTTTTGGTTAGGGAACAAAAACTATTTCAAATTAAAAAGGTAAACCCCTTTTGGGTTGTCCGGGGCACTTTGGTTTTTTAAATATGTATATGACCCTTTTTTGGAACCCTCAAAATTTTTCAATAAGGGCCACAAACCATATTACAAACAAGGTTTAGAAAGTCGATGACTTTCCCATTTTATGGACAGGTTTAAAGTCAAACCCAAATTTTATGATTTTTTGAATTTTAATCCTTTTTTTTATCATCATTAAATTTAAAATTTTCAAATACCCAAAAGAAGGGAAAAAAATATCAATTATTTAGATGTAGAGATCAAAAAAAAACCCCCCTACCCCGATTTTGAAACTTCTTCTATATTCCAAACCCATGGAAGCAAAACAATTTATTGCACAAGCAAAGTTTTCCCTTTTCCCCTAACAAATTTTAAAGGTATTCCAAAAAAGGGGCAAACTATCAGAGCAAAAAAATTTTATGTTTTAAAAACCTGAATCGGGACGTAAACAAAATGAAAAAAATAGTTGAAAATTTGAACAAAGGGGATATGAAAAAACAAGAAAAAAGAAAAAAAACAGGATAGAGATTAGCCCATGGATAGGAACCCCCCTACTAGCGTCCCAAAAAAAATAAATTTAAAATTAGAAAAAAATTTAAAGTTCTCAGTAAATATTGGGAGACAAAATTAAAATTTATTTTAAATTTCTTTTCAGGAAAAAATGGCCTGTGTTGGCTAGTGATGGGAAAATTTGGTCATTTTTTTAAAGGAAAATTCCTAGATTTTTTATAAAAAAGGGCAAGGGAAAAAGGGGAAAATTTGGTTTTAATGGGCTGATGTAAGTTCAAAAAAAAGGAACAGTCAAAAAAACTCTAATTATCAAAAATCCCGGCCCCCCTGCCTGTTTAAAAATTTTCCCCAATTGCCATTCCAAAAAAAATTTTAAAAAAAGGGAAATATGTAACTATACAACAAAAGGGGCATAAAATAAAAAAAAAAAGGGTTTCCTACCCTGCAAAAGCAAAAAAAAGTGTTTTATTTTTTTGGGAAATGTCGTGCAAGGTATATTTGGTTTTTTAGGAAAAATTTCCCTCCCAAACAAAAAAATTTGAATTAATGGGGCTTTGATCTGCATCAAAAATTTCAAAGAGTAAAAAAAAGAAAAAGTTTGGGAAGGGCTAACCCAGATAAAATAGAAAAGAAATTTTGGGGAAAGTACCATGCCAAAACTCCCTTTTTTTGGGAAAAGCGGCATTTTTGGGGTTTTTGGGAAATTCGGTGGTGGTGTTGGGAAAAAATAAACCCCCCTTGAAGGTGTTTCAAATGGGGAAAATCCCATTTTGGGGAAAAGAAGCGCTTGGAAAACACAAGTTAGGGCAACCCCCAAACCCAAAAGGAAAAGAATTTAATCCCATTTAACCCAAAAGTTTTTTCCTCTGAAAAAGATTTTAAATTTTATTGTTTTTATATTTGTTCAAAAAACTTTTCAGCATTTTGTTCAAAGGGGTTTAAAATATTTAAAGGGTTAAAACCAAAATCTTGTTCCCGGGTTTTTCTTGAGAAAAAAGAGCACGCCCCTCGAACCGTCGCTCCATACTGGGCGGAATCCCCCTTTTTGTTGACCGCTTGCCCAGCTACCGCTTCCGTTGTTGAAATGAATTTAGGGTGTTATTGCCAACAAATATGGCCTGTGCCCTTTTTTGGACTAGACCCCAACAAAAAAAGCAAAAAATGTCAAAAGCGGGTTTTTAATTGGGTTTTTGGTTTGTTTAAAAAAAATGTTCCCGTGTTTTTTTAAGGGCAGTGTCTTCTACTTTTATCTTTGATTATTGGCTTCGGTCTTTTTGGAGAGACCGGCATATAGCAAAATTGTTCCTTATAGAAAATCAAAAAAAAAAAATGCTCGGGAACTTTTTTCCCAACTATATATACAGTGGAAATGTTTCTCTCTCTATTTGGGGTTATTAACAAAACTAGAAAAGCATATGAGTGTTGAAAGGGCCTTTCGAAGAAAAGGGCCCAGGCATTTGGATTCTCGGAACAAAGAAAAGTTTTTAAAAATTTTTAGACAACAAAAGAGGCTGGGTCAGTCTTGGGGAAAAAAAAAAGATGGGTTTCTCAAAACGATATGTCTAAAAGGCTTTTTACAATTTAAAGAAAAAAAAAAACCCAAACTATAATGCCCCCCTCAGCCACTGGCAAGGAAAAATGCCAAAGCCCGCAAAAAATACCTAGAGGAATTTCGCAGCCCTCTGAAAAACCCCTATAACTTTAAAGGGGGATCTTATATAAGGAACGTGGGGGCTATAGGAAATAGATACTCGCTTGATCTAAAAAATATCTCATATTAACATCTACAAATTTGGGTCAATAAAGTTAAAGAAGAAATTAAAAATGTTGAAAGATGGGAAAGGAAAAAAAACAGTTACGACTGAAGTCTACAATCGTATAAAAGAAAATATCAAAAATAAATCATGAAACTACAAATACAACTCTTCAGAATAAATTAAAAAAATTTGAGAGAGACACTCGAGACTACCCAACTTAACAGGTATATACCTGGGCTGAAGAGAGCACACGCAAAGATACTACATCCGCAAAACAGGTGGCCATCAATCAAGCGATACAAGCAAGACGATTCAACCAGCTCAGGAGAAGGTGCGTCTAACAAAATGCTGCTCAGATCCCAAAATAAACCAGAAGGTTTTTTAGAGAAGCATGGTTCTCAAGACGGAGTAGCACCTGGCAGCAACTCTGGCAGAGGACGAGGCACAAAAGTAGGCAACAAAACAAAAAGAAGAATCTAAGCACCTATTTCCATAATATCTCGTCTAAAGTGCTTACAACTTCTCAGATGGACATATTGGACAAAGGACAAAATTTTGTTCCGACAATGGATAATGATTTGTTTGAAACTACAGTTGATCTGCATAAATTATGTAGGTCGATAAAGATTAAAAATGTATTTTGGTGATAATAAAAATGTCAAAGCAGTACAAAACATACCTAAACATTTGATGAAAAAAAAGTCAATTTGATCCCCCAGTAACAAAACCATACGATAATACTTTTCAAAAATTAGTAAAAAAAGATATAGAGAATAGATTCAATAAGATAAACAGCAAAATTACAATAATAAAAAAAAAACAATAACTTAACACATAAGGAAATGCCAAGCTTGAAAAGAACTTAAAGAAGATCCTTTGATTACAATTAAAAAAGCAGACAAAGAGGTGCCACTGTAATACTCAACACCAGTGCATATATGGAAGAGGCACATGTACAACTAACTGATGAAACTATATATAAAAAAAATGTTTTATGATCCAACACAGAGATAAATGCCGTCATTAAAAATACACTAGAGGAAGCATTAAATAATGGGACCATTAATGAACAACTTAAAAATGCTCTATATAATGAATATCCAAGAACACCGTTGCTATATCTGGTACCCAAAATCCATAAATCAGCTAAAAAAAAACCCTGGGAGACCAATAATGTCCGGCATTAATTCTGTATTCGAACCCATAACCATATATTTAGATCAATATATACAGGAATATGTTAAACGTGATGTTCGATCACTAAAAGACACAGGTCAATTGTTGCGTGCCATTCAGGATTTGGACTGTTCTAATGTCACTTTTTTAGTTACTCTGGATATTAAATCACTATACACGAATATACCTAACCAAGAAGGGATGGAAGTGATTAGACAAGCATTCAGCGAAGATCCTACAATATCTAATCAACATATCAATTTTTTGATGTCATTATTGGACATAATATTAACTAAGAATTATTTTCGGTTCGGGGAACAATACTACTTTCAGTTACAAGGTACCTCTATGGGTTGTCCGGCAGCACCATGGTTTGCAAATATGTATATGACATTTTTTGAGAACAGTCATATTTTTCAATATGGTCCACATCCATATATACAACAATGGTTTAGATATGTCGATGACATACTCATTTTATGGACAGGTACACGTCAACAATTTCATGATTTTCTGACTGAACTCAATTCTTATCATCATCTAATTAAATTTCAGCTACAATAGAAGAAAAAGTATCAATTATTTAGATGTAGAGATCAATAAGACCCATACCAGATTAGAAACTTCTCTATATTCCAAACCCATGGAATGCAACAATTTATTGCACAAGCAAAGTTACCTTTCCCCTAACACTTTTAAAGGTATTCCAAGAGGTCAGCTCATCAGAGCAAAACGTATATGTTCAAATCCTGAATCGTACGTAACACAAATGAATAAAATAGTTGAAAAATTTGAACAAAGGGGATATGATAAACAAGAAATAGAAAAAACAGGACTAGAGATAGCGCACATGGATAGGAACCCACTACTAGCGTCTAAACCTATAAATAAAGTAGAAAAATTCATGTTCATCAGTAAATATGGTAGACAAAGTAAATTCATTGAACATACTATCAGAAAACACTGGCCTGTGTTGGCTAGTGATGAAAAGTTCGGTCATCTGTTTAAAGAACTTCCTAGATTTATTTATAGAAAGGGCAAGACACTAGGAAATTGGTTAACTCGGGCTGATGTAAGTTCAAAAAGAAGGAACAGTCAAAAAACTCTAATCTCTCAAAATCCTGGCACACATGCCTGCTTAAATTGCCAGAATTGCCATTCCATAATAAAAGGTACATATGTAACTCATACAACAAAAGGACATAAAATAAATATAAAAGGTTACCATACATGCAACAGCAAAAATGTGATATATTTATTGAAGTGCTCGTGCGGTATTGGCTATATAGGACAAACTTGCCATCCTATCAAAATTAGAATTAATGAGCATCGATCTGCAATCAGAACATACATGAGTAAAATAGAAAAAGTGCGTAAGTCTAACCCAGATAAAATAGAAAAGAAATTTGGAGAAAGTACCATAGCCAGACACTTTTATGAACAGCGGCAGGCGGTTTCTGAACTTCGGTGGTGCGTGTTGGAACAAATACAACCACTTGAAGGTGTTTCAAATGAGAAATTTCTATTGCGCATAGAAGCGCTATGGATACACAAGTTAGACAACCTCAGCCCCAGTGGAATGTATGAATCCCATAACCTAAACGTTTTCCTCTGAAAATGATTTTAATTCTATTGTTTTTATATTTGTTCACTTACTTGCAGCATTTTGTATCTAAGGGGTTAACTATATAAGGTAATCCACATCATGTCCGGTATGCTTGAGAAAGAGAGCACGCCTCTCGAAACGTCGCTCCATACTGGCGCGAGACGCCCGTTCTGTCTGACCGCTTCGCCGAGCTACACGCTTCCGTGTGCATCTGAATTTAGGCTGTTATTGCCAACAACTATGGACCTGTGCTTCTTGGACTAGACCTAACAAAAATGCAAGTATGTCAACAGACGTTTTAACTTGTTTATGGTCGTTTAAATAAATGTTACAGTGTTTTTCTAAGACACGTGTCTTCTACATATTATCTATGATTATTGGCTTCGGCTGTGGAGAGACCGGCATATAGCAGATAGTTCCATTATAGCACATACAAAAACAGACTGCTCGGGAACTTTACCCAACTATATATACAGTGACTGTTTCTCTCTCTATTGGGATTATATCAACAAGACATAGCAATGTCATATGAGTCGTTAGCAGGTCTTACAGACAGACGGCCGAGACATTTGGATTCTCGGAACACGAAAAGTTAAATATTTTGAGACAAGCACAAGAGGCTGGGCTCAGTCTGGAAAAGAAAGATGATTGCTCAATCGATATGTCTAAAAGGCTGTTACAATTTAAGAAAAAAGAAGCCAATCTAATATCGCATGCCTCAGCACTGGCAGAATATGCCAAAGCAGCAAGAATACCTAGAGGATTGCGCAGCCCTCTGCAACCCATATTACTACAAGAGGATACGTTATATAAGGAACGCTGGTATGCTATAGGAAATAGATACTCGCTCGATCTAATATATCTCACTATTCAACATCTACAAATGGCCATCAATAAAGTTAAAGAAGAAATTAAAAATGTTGAAGATGAATGGAAAAATACAGTTACGACTGAAGTCTACAATCGTATAAATGAAGATATCAATAATAATATCATGAAACTACAAATACAACTTCTTCAGAATAAATTAAAAAAATTTGAGAGAGACACTCGAGACTACCAACTTAACAGAGATATATACCTGGGCTGAAGAAGCACACCCACAAGATACTACATCCGCAAACAGGTGGCCATCAATCAAGCGATACAAGCAAGATCGATTCAACCAGCTCAGGAGAAGGTGCGTCTAACAAAATGCTGCTCAGATCCCAAAATAAACCAGAAGGTTTTTTAGAGAAGCATGGTTCTCAAGACGGAGTAGGACCTGGAAAACAACTGGCAGAGGACGAGGCACAAAAGTAGGCAACAAAACAAAAAGATGAATCTAAAGCACCTATTCCATAATATCTCGTCTAAAGTGCTTACAACTTCTCAGATGGACATATTGGACAAAGGACAAAATTTTGTTCCGACAATGGATAATGATTTGTTTGAAACTACAGTTGATCTGCATAAATTATTAGGTCGATATGATTAAAAATGTATTTTGGTGATAATAAAAATGTCAAAGCAGTACAAAACATACCTAAACATTTGATGAAAAAAAGTCAATTTGATCCCCCAGTACAAAACCATACGATAGATACTTTTCAACAATTAGTAAAAAAAGATATAGAGAATAGATTCAATAAAGATAAACAGCAAAATTACAATAATAAAAAAAAAAAACAATAACTTAACACATAAGGATGCCAAGCATTGAAAGAACTTAAAGAAGATCCTTTGATTACAATTAAAAAAGCAGACAAAGGAGGTGCCACTGTAATACTCAACACCAGTGCATATATGGAAGAGGCAAAATGTACAACTAACTGATGAGAAACTATATATAAAAAAAATGATTATGATCCAACACAAGAGATAAATGCCGTCATTTATAAAATACACTAAGGAAGCATTAAATAATGGGAACCATTAATGAACAACTTAAAAATGCTCTATATAATGAATATCCAAGAACACGTTGCTATATTGGTACCCAAAATCAATAAATCAGCAAAAAAAAAACCCTGGGAGACCCAATAATTTCCGGCATTAATTCTGTATTCAAAACCATAGCCATATATTTAGATCAATATATACAGAAATATGTTAAACGTGATGTTCGATCACTAAAAGACACAGGTCAATTGTTGCGTGCCATTCAGGATTTGGACTGTTCTAATGTCACTTTTTTAGTTACTCTGGATATTAAATCACTATACACGAATATACCTAACCAAGAAGGGATGGAAGTGATTAGACAAGCATTCAGCGAAGATCCTACAATATCTAATCAACATATCAATTTTTTGATGTCATTATTGGACATAATATTAACTAAGAATTATTTTCGGTTCGGGGAACAATACTACTTTCAGTTACAAGGTACCTCTATGGGTTGACTGGCAGCTCCATGGTTTGCAAATATGTATATGACATTTTTTGAGAACACTCATATTTTTCAACATGGTCCACATCCATATATACAACAATGGTTTAGATATGTCGATGACATACTCATTTTATGGACAGGTACACGTCAACAATTTCATGATTTTCTGACTGAACTCAATTCTTATCATCATCTAATTAAATTTTCAGCTACAATAGAAGAAAAAGTTATAAATTATTTAGATGTAGAGATCAATAAGACCCATACCAGATTAGAAACTTCTCTATATTCCAAACCCATGGAATGCAACAATTTATTGCACAAGCAAAGTTACCTTTCCCCTAACACTTTTAAAGGTATTCCGAGAGGTCAGCTCATCAGAGCAAAACGTATATGTTCAAATCCTGAATCGTACGTAACACAAATGAATAAAATAGTTGAAAAATTTGAACAAAGGGGATATGATAAACAAGAAATAGAAAAAACAGGACTAGAGATAGCGCACATGGATAGGAACCCACTACTAGCGTCTAAACCTATAAATAAAGTAGAAAAATTCATGTTCATCAGTAAATATGGTAGACAAAGTAAATTCATTGAACATACTATCAGAAAAAACTGGCCTGTGTTGGCTAGTGATGAAAAGTTCGGTCATCTGTTTAAAGAACTTCCTAGATTTATTTATAGAAAGGGCAAGACACTAGGAAATTGGTTAACTCGGGCTGATGTAAGTTCTAAAAGAAGGAACAGTCAAAAAACTCTAATCTCTCAAAATCCTGGCACACATGCCTGCTTAAATTGCCAGAATTGCCATTCCATAATAAAAGGTACATATGTAACTCATACAACAAAAGGACATAAAATAAATATAAAAGGTTACCATACATGCAACAGCAAAAATGTGATATATTTATTGAAGTGCTCGTGCGGTATTGGCTATATAGGACAAACTTGCCATCCTATCAAAATTAGAATTAATGAGCATCGATCTGCAATCAGAACATACATGAGTAAAATACAAAAAGTGAGTAAGTCTAACCCAGATAAAATAGAAAAGAAATTTGGAGAAAGTACCGTAGCCAGACACTTTTATGAACAGCGGCATGCGGTTTCTGAACTTCGGTGGTGCGTGTTGGAACAAATACAACCACTTGAAGGGGTTTCAAATGAGAAAATCCTATTACGCAGAGAAGCAATATGGATACACAAGTTAGACACCCTCAGCCCCAGAGGTATGAATGAATCCAATAACCTAACGTGTTCCTCTGAAAATGATTTTAATTCTATTGTTTTTATATTTGTTCACTTACTTGCAGCATTTTGTATCTAAGGGGTTAACTATATAAGGTAATCCACATCATGTCCGGTATGCTTGAGAAAGAGAGCACGCCTCTCGAAACGTCGCTCCATTTCTGGCGCGAGACGCCCGTTCTGTCTGACCGCTTCGCCGAGCTACACGCTTCCGTGTGCATCTGAATTTAGGCTGTTATTGCCAACAACTATGGACCTGTGCTTCTTGGACTAGACCTAACAAAAATGCAAGTATGTCAACAGACGTTTTAACTTGTTTATGGTCGTTTAAATAAATGTTACAGTGTTTTTCTAAGACACGTGTCTTCTACATATTATCTATGATTATTGGCTTCGGCTGTGGAGAGACCGGCATATAGCAGATAGTTCCATTATAGCACATACAAAAACAGACTGCTCGGGAACTTTACCCAACTATATATACAGTGACTGTTTCTCTCTCTATTGGGATTATATCAACAAGACATAGCAATGTCATATGAGTCGTTAGCAGGTCTTACAGACAGACGGCCGAGACATTTGGATTCTCGGAACACGAAAAGTTAAATATTTTGAGACAAGCACAAGAGGCTGGGCTCAGTCTGGAAAAGAAAGATGATTGCTCAATCGATATGTCTAAAAGGCTGTTACAATTTAAGAAAAAAGAAGCCAATCTAATATCGCATGCCTCAGCACTGGCAGAATATGCCAAAGCAGCAAGAATACCTAGAGGATTGCGCAGCCCTCTGCAACCCATATTACTACAAGAGGATACGTTATATAAGGAACGCTGGTATGCTATAGGAAATAGATACTCGCTCGATCTAATATATCTCACTATTCAACATCTACAAATGGCCATCAATAAAGTTAAAGAAGAAATTAAAAATGTTGAAGATGAATGGAAAAAATACAGTTACGACTGAAGTCTACAATCGTATAAATGAAGATATCAATAATAATATCATGAAACTACAAATACAACTTCTTCAGAATAAATTAAAAAAATTTGAGAGAGACACTCGAGACTACCAACTTAACAGAGTATATACCTGGGCTGAAGAGAGCACACGCCAAAGATACTACATCCGCAAAACAGGTGGCCATCAATCAAGCGATACAAGCAAGATCGATTCAACCAGCTCAGGAGAAGGTGCGTCTAACAAAATGCTGCTCAGATCCCAAAATAAACCAGAAGGTTTTTTAGAGAAGCATGGTTCTCAAGACGGAGTAGGACCTGGCAACAACTCTGGCAGAGGACGAGGCACAAAAGTAGGCAAAAAAACAAAAAGATGAATCTAAAGCACCTATTCCATAATATCTCGTCTAAAGTGCTTACAACTTCTCAGATGGACATATTGGACAAAGGACAAAATTTTGGTCCGACAATGGATAATGATTTGTTTGAAACTACAGTTGATCTGCATAAATTATGTAGGTCGATAAGATTAAAAATGTATTTTGGTGATAATAAAAATGTCAAAGCTGTACAATTCATACCTAAACATTTGATGAAAAAAAGTCAATTTGATCCCCCAGTACAAAACCATACGATAGATACTTTTCAACAATTAGTAAAAAAAGATATAGAGAATAGATTCAATAAAGATAAACAGCAAAATTACACTAATAAAAAAAAAAACAATAACTTAACACATAAGGAATGCCAAGCATTGAAAGAACTTAAAGAAGATCCTTTGATTACAATTAAAAAAGCAGACAAAGGAGGTGCCACTGTAATACTCAACACCAGTGCATATATGGAAGAGGCACATGTACAACTAACTGATGAAACTATATATAAAAAAAATGATTATGATCCAACACAAGAGATAAATGCCGTCATTAAAAATACACTAGAGGAAGCATTAAATAATGGGACCATTAATGAACAACTTAAAAATGCTCTATATAATGAATATCCAAGAACACCGTTGCTATATCTGGTACCCAAAATCCATAAATCAGCTAAAAAAAACCCTGGGAGACCAATAATGTCCGGCATTAATTCTGTATTCGAACCCATAACCATATATTTAGATCAATATATACAGGAATATGTTAAACGTGATGTTCGATCACTAAAAGACACAGGTCAATTGTTGCGTGCCATTCAGGATTTGGACTGTTCTAATGTCACTTTTTTAGTTACTCTGGATATTAAATCACTATACACGAATATACCTAACCAAGAAGGGATGGAAGTGATTAGACAAGCATTCAGCGAAGATCCTACAATCTTCTAATCACATATCAATTTTTTGATGTCATTTTGGACATAATATTAACTAAGAATAATTTTTCGTTGTCGGAACAATACTACTCTTCAGTTACAAGTAAACTCTACATGGTTGACTGCGCCCAGTCACCATGTTTGCAAATATGGTATATGACATTTTTGAGAACACTCATATTTTTCTCAACATGGAGTCCCACCTCCTATAAATACAACTAAGTGGCCTCTTAGCTATTGTCGATACATCACCACATTCTTATGCTGACATTACACGTCAACAATTTCAATGATATTTTTCTGAACTGACCTCAAGTATCTTATCATCAACTCATTAAATATTTCAGAACATAACAATATGAAGAAAAAAGTTATAAATTATTTATGATTAGCGAGATCAATAAAGACACGTATCCAGATTAGCGACACTTCTCTGATAATTACGCATAACCCATGGAAACCAACAATTATTGCACAAACAAAGTTAACCTTTCCCTAACACTTTTAAAGGATTCCGAGAGGTCAGCTCACTCAGAGCAAACGTATAATGTTCAAATACCTGAATCGACTAACACAAATGAATACAAAAATAAAGTTGACAAAAATGTTTGCGAACAAAGGGACATATGAAAACAAGAAAAAAAAAAAAACCAGGACTCGGAGATAGCGCACAATGGATAGGAACCCCCTACTAGCGTCTAAACCTATAAACATTAAATGAAGAAAATTCATGGTATCATACAGTAATATGGCGGCACTTGAATAATGGTCGTTGAGCGATTTTTATCGACAATAGCAGAAATCGGCAAGCGTTTTTATGGTGATCGAAAACTTTTCAGATCATGCATACACCCCAATTATAAGGCTATAACATAAACTCTGTCACACATCTATAAGAATCGCGCCCATTCTCTTCGCCGCTTCCTGCATTTTGGCGCCCAGGCAAAATCAGATTACAGATCTTAGAGAAAGGTGAGATGGTCGTGTCTTGCGACATCATACTGGGATGTGTTATAAGGTTCGCGATTGGCTGAAATAACACACAATGACCATCGTTTTCTACAAACACATAGGAACTGCCCTTCCTGTATCATCCTAGTGTTCACTCAGCGTCTCATAGGAATACGGACTTGCGCTCTGCTCTGTGAGCACAAACAGTCGAAAATTAGATCTATTATCTAGCACAGAGAAATCAAACCCTCATACACCAAGCTGCTGATTCCTCCCCAATTTAGCTAAGATATCTAGAGATTTGAAGATTTCTCTATGTAGTTTATCGCAAGACAGATTTTACAAGCCAGCATCTACCGCTGTAAAGTCACAGCGGGAGCGGGGTGGGAGGGGAGCACGTGCGAGACACAGAACAAGCTCAATCTCTAACAGACAACACTGCGCATACAAATTATCAACCAAGACACTTAGTGTAACATTGCACAGCAATAATTCTATATATTAAACAGTTTTGCTATTGAAATATTTTCCCTGGATATTGGTGGCAGCGCCTTGAACTTATGCTTCTGGACTACACATCATTTCTACAGTAACTGCCAAGTCTCTTTGATTAGTGCAAAACTGCCACTTGTTATTATCAGTATCATTCAGATAGGTAGTTCATTTTCATTTCTCTTACCCATCCACCTGTGTTTGATATAATCACACCTGCAGTTAAATTACAAATCACAATCACCAGCAATCTTAGTAAGTCAGCACTGGTTGTTAGTTGCCAAAAAATACCGTGTATCATCCGAAAACCCATAACAGATACGTGTTATTTTTACTTTTGCCGCACCCAGCTTTCTGTTCTTCATCTCTCTGACCGCAGCATTCACACCAGTAAATCTTAAAAACCGCCAATTCCAATCAAAACCCTCCCTATCTACCGCGCGTCTCACCACAGATTGACACCATTCGAATCAGTGTTGAGCCAAAAAAATAAACATACCCAGTGTATTATCCGAAAACATAACAACACATACACAGTGTTTTTTGACTTTGCGCACCAGCTTCTGTATCCTCTCCTACAGATGCAGCATACCACATAAACTCACTATAAAAACTGCGCAATCTACTATCATGTACAACTCCACAGTGCGAATTGTCAACCGTGCACAAAACAAAATCACACCAGTGTCTACATACAAAACCTAATCAAACGATCACACACAGAATACTTAATTTACCACTTCGACACACTTTCCTGCGCCACCCCCAGCTCTTGAGTTAACTCTCATTAGACTCAGCACACTCCCACCGAACATCCCTTCACTCAACAACAGCAACATTCTATAGTCTCCCCACAGGCGTATCAGAAAAGGTGCAAACACACAATACACACGGAGTATACATATACGAAACACCATCTAACACCAGATCACTGTTCATTTTATTTGAGACTCTTCTTGCGCAACTCCAGCTTTTTCATTGACCAGCATCCACGTAAATCTTAAAACTGCAATTCTATAGCACCACAGGTTAATTAAAAGTTGCAAAAAATAACCATACTCTATCTCACACGAAACAACATAACAGATACGTGTTTCTCTCTCTCTTTGACTCTTCTGAGCAAGCCACTTTGCCCGTCTTCCCTGACACTTGACGCAGAGACGCAACTCCAATACGTAAATCTCTCAAAACAGCGACAATTACTACAGTCACCACAGGTCAATTGAAAAGGCGTGCAAGAAATACCCGAGTGTATATACACATCATACAACCACAAATCTGTGAGCGCTATCTCTCATATGAGCGCACTTCTCTCTGCGAGAGCGCGACCCCCACTACATGAGCGAAGTCAACTAAACGCACGCTTCTCCAACGTAAATCTTGAACAAACATGCCCACCACTTCTATAGTCCCACCCCTCACCATCATGAATTGTAAGGACTGACACAAACACACACCGTGTATTAAAATCGAAACCATACCAGCATACGGCGTTCTTTTCTTCTTCTTGTGTGCACTTTTGAGCGCAACCAGCTTTTAGTTCATTGAACGCAGCATCCCCTACGTTAAATCTTTAGTAAACAGCTAACATTCCACTTAGTCACCACAGGTCGAAATGACAAAGGTGCTCACAAAAATATCCGCGTCGATTATAACGAAAGACAATAAACCATATCCACACGTTTTCTTCTTCGACACGTCATCTTGCACCACAGTCAAATTGACTCTTGATGTAGACCACCTTGCGCCCGACTAAAAATTTTCGAATCCAGACAACACTTCTCTGTTTATGCTCAGACTATACACGAGCAACATTTGACAGAATCACACACACAAAGTCTTGAGCGCTCTTCTCTCTCGCCGTGCTTTTACACTAAAAGAGCACTACTTCCCCAAAACTTCATTCCATACCATTCCTCAAATTATTTATATTTCTGAACTATGGAGCCTAAACATTGCGCTGATCTGGTAACGAAAACGAGGGCGCTGGGATCAGCCACATGCGACGCGTACAGAGGTACGAGCACAGAAGCGTGCAGCCTTCCCGTGCTCGGTGAACAACCACGCCATCGCAGCGGATCTAGCGTGCCAGTTCACACGCGCCAGCGCGACCGACAGGCCTAGTCATCGCGCGCTGGGATCCAACGGGCCTGAGCGCTGAATCTCAGTAACGAACAGCGTCACCAATCTGTCCTCCAGTCTGGTTCTAAGCCCTGCATCCACTGAGACCTCTCTCTTACCTCACTCTGCCTCCATACTCCAGACTCTCACGGCCACAACGACAGCGTCTCCGTCATACAGCATCATCAGCTCCTCTCGTCCAACACATCCGAAGCGAACGCGGCAGCCCTAAAAATGTCAACTCGTAGTACCCACCACGCTGTGGATAATCCAATTTAAGTCCCTGACACACCGACCACTGCCTATTGATTGACGAAAACACATAGCTCGGATTCTATGGTCCAGAAGCGCGAGTCATTGAGTTAATACACAGAATTCAACGATGAGGCGCGAACATGACACACTTCACACACACATCACTGACTCCCAATCTACTAGATGCCATCAATGGACAGAGAGCGAATGAGAGCGAAGTCTCTCAACCAGTGACGCAATAACTAATACTCAGAACAAACTAACCTAGCTGCGCGTAGTGGCGGCGCGATTCTCGACCACCAGCGACCCCCCTATCACGCAACTGCCAGTACCTCTACTGATCTACATTCCAGCAGCTTCCACTGCGGAGTCTGCAGAAAGTCAGGACATACCGAAAGAGATCAAACATGAGAACAGAATCGCAGGCGCGACGTCATAATCGAGCGTGAGAACAATATTATGACACACAGCCTACTGCTCGAGTAGTGTCACATTCCTATCATATAGTAGCGTCACTACAGAGAGCATGCGTCGATTCCTCCGCATTTGCATGAGAACAGCTTCTCATACTCTCTCTCTATATCTCTATCTATCATACTCACTAGCGTAAATCTAGTAGATGAGCTGATGGACAATTTATCGGTGTGCTAAGGATATAATGGCTCTTGGAGCGTATGAAAAGACAGGAAGAGTTAGGTGTAAAATGCATAGGTCAAAAGCAAAAAAAGAGAATCGCTTACCCGAATAGGTAAAAAAGGGACAAGAAATAGATTGAATGGAAAGTAGTTGTGAATGAGAGTGGATAAATGAGTGGGATTTGGAAGAATTTGAAATTTTAATTTTGGAGTGGAAGAATAATTTATTGGTTTAAAAAAAATAATTGTATTTAAAATGATTAAAGGAATGAGTTATAGGGTGGGTTATAGTGGAAATTTTAGGAATAAAGTAGAAGGTAAAACATAAATAAAACTATGTAAATCACTCTGGATCTGAATAATTATACCTCAACTAAACAAAGAGTTAATAAGATTGACATTGTAGATAAGAGATGATAAGAGGATAAGGCATCCGCTCCAGCCTCCACCGTCGCCCGAGTACCAACCAGCACCACCAGAGACCCATCCTACCCCTTCTCCTTCAGCCAGTTTGACGACTGCACGCCGTACAGCGCCATCTAGCACCAGCCTCTGTCTTCCAGGTTTGGGAGCAAAGAAACACTTTATCCCCAAACCATCCCAAACCAAAAGCAGAATGTCGGCAGTTGCGCCAGGCTTTTGGGTCCTTGAAATGTGTGCCATTTTCCGTCTGGTGGACACAGATGGGGACACACCGCCACGTCATGGCCCTCGTCCTGCCCCAATACCAGATGCTGAGCAGGCATTTCTTTTGCCAGAAAAGCCCGTCCTCGCCCCTGGCAGCCACGGTCCCACTACAAAATTTTCAAAGCGCGATTTTCCCCCTGCATCTGTGTCCGGAAAAGTCCATCTGACCACCGACACATGGACTAGTAAGCACGGCCAGGCCAGCTATATACACCTGTGTGACAGCTCAGCTGAGGGGAGCTGGAGGATTCCTCTCTCTTGGGGTGACGTGGCTCTCAGTGCTCGCCGCGCACGCTCTTCAAAACCGACAGGGATGATGGTGCATGGGCTCTTTCCACCCCAAGATTCCTCTGGTGGTCATCACGTGCCCAGAGACACCAGGCCGTGTTTGAGATTAACTGCCTGAGACCATCCACACACAGGTCGAAGAAGCTGTGGAACGCTCTTCCGCAGAATAAAAAAAACCGAGACCGAGCGCAGGGCTGGGCGATGTATACAAGAACCTTAGTGCGCCAGGTCAATGAGTGGTTGATAGCTAAACGGGCTACGATGGCGATATCTGCTGGCCGCCTTAAGAACTCGGTAGCGCTGGAGCACATCCCTTGCCTGGCCAATGAGTCATGAATGCCTTGAGCGTCCCGAGAACAAACCTTTCTTGCTACAAACAGCACACCTACCCCACCCACCCCCTACTCGTCTCCCTGAGACTCACATCATCTAGCCCACTCTCTACAACTCAATAAACGAGACGAGTCCTCACTGAGAATATACTACGCGATCGAAGTCAACACACACACATACCCGACCACCACCTACACTCACTCTCCAGCGACCTCCAATCTCAATCCCACTGCGGGAGTAGCGTCCCGCCGGGTGGCGTGAGTTGTGCTAAGGCGGTCGAGCGGATCGAGGCTCTACCCCGTCTAGCCGTCACTCCATTGTGACCGTGGCAAACACGCTGAGATTCCTACCCATCCACAATGCTCCAGCGATTGGTGGAGGGAGCAGCGCTTGATGGGTCGCATGGAGAGGGCGATAGGTGGACCAGCATGTCGGCGGAGTGAATGCTGACGGGTGGCGGACATCGGGTTGTTGAAGCCAAAGAGAGGAGAGGAGGCAGGGGAGAATGTGTGCTCTGGAAAAATCCTTAGCGGAGGTTGGGGTGGACACTCTTGTTGAATAATTTACACACACACACACACAACTCTCTATCTCTCTGCTTATGACAGCAGATGACGTGGTGAGAGGCGGAGAAGTAGTCATGGGAGACTATTCCCGTGGTGGGGGTATAGAGGAGGTATAATTATGGAAACTAAAGAGAAGGTGGTGATAGTATAAGAGGATGAATAGTGCATTATATAAATAATATGAATTTTGAACAATTGGAATTGGGGATTATGGGGGGGGGGGGTGAGGATGTTGATGGGGTGTATGGGGGGTAGAGAGGGGAGATATGTGGCAGGGAAGGGAGATAAGATAGATATGGGGATGATGAATGAGGATAGGGATAGGGAGGTTGGATTGGAGTGTTAATGGGTTTGTTTGGTGGAATTGTATGAAGTAGAAAGGAATGGTTAAAGAGTAAATAATAAATGTGTAGTTTGTGATGTTTGGTTTTGTGGGAGGTGAAAAGATTAAATTTTAGGTGAATTAGAATACAGATATTGTGGGAGGTGGAGAATGGGATGAATTATTGAAGAGGATGGTTAGGGATATGCTCTATCAGATCTACTTACACAATCTCATGGTACAATGAAGAAAAAATATTAAAGAAAGGTGAAAAGTTTACTCTTCAATTTACACAACTATAACTTATAAGGGTGCAATACAAGAACCTCACACAACACACAACACACACAAATCATTTTTGTGTCTAAGGTGATTTGGTGAATTATGTGTATGAGGGGGAGAAGAGGTACATTTTTTTGATAGGAGGATTTGGATAGGTTTATTAATTTTTTAGTAGTTATGATGGTTGGAATTGTATGAGGATGATGAATATGATATGGATTTAAGTTGGGGGGGTAAGAGATGATGGTGGGTAATAAGATAATTAGATGATTTGATGAATATAGTATTATAAATTTTAATATGTTTGATGGGATAGTAGTAGATAGATATAAGTGGGGGGGGTGGGTAAGTAAATTGTTAGATGTTAATTTTGGTATTTGGAAATGATATAGAATAGAATTTGTTGTGGAAAAATGATAATAGTATTTTAGTGATAAGTATAATAGAAGTGTGTATTTTATATTTAGATTAAGATGAAAATTTATTTGTTAGTGGTAGGGTAATTATTGTTTTTATATTGTTGTAGTTTGATTTTTGGAAAAATTGAATGTAAAAGTTTTTTGATGTAGTATGTTATTTAAGATGAATTTATTTTGGGAAAATATGGTATTTACTTGTTTGTTTTAGGTGAATTTAGTAATGATAGTTTTTTTATAATAAAATATTCATTTGGATGGTTTTTGATGGAGGAACTAAAAGAACAAGTTTATGAAAAACCTTTGTAAATTTATAACAATTAAATAGTTTGATTTGTAATTTGTATATGGGTTTTGGGTATGTTTAATAAAATTTTTTACAGTGGCTGAGAAGTCTTATTATAATTTTTGGGTCAGGTTGCTGT
The DNA here is from genome assembly GCA_025379985.1 of Phyllomedusa bahiana. Classification (NCBI taxonomy): domain Eukaryota; kingdom Metazoa; phylum Chordata; class Amphibia; order Anura; family Hylidae; genus Phyllomedusa; species Phyllomedusa bahiana. Next base: position 19,638 of record JAODAL010013881.1, read on the forward strand.
GAGATACAGCAATAATCATGGTCATTTGGAACAAGAAGTGGCTTCTAAAGTGCATTTCTCCTTCACAATTTTACAGTGGCTTAGAAGAATATTTTTAATTTTTTGGGGTCTGTTGCTGTGAGGATAAAGCTATATTCATGGTCCCGTTGAACAGAAATGTGGTTCTAAGTGACTCATTTCTCTCTCACAATTTTTATCAGTGGCTGAGAAAGTCATATTTAATAATTTTTTGGGGTCATGTCCGCTGTGAATACAGCAATAATCATGGTCCTTTGAACAGAAATGTGGCTTCTAAGTGGCATTTCTCCTTCACAATTTTATCAGTACTGAGAAGTCATTTTATAATTTCTTGGGTCATGCTGCTTTGAAATGCAGCATACTACAGGTCCTATCTAAAAAATGTTGTTTCTAATCGACATTTTGTCCTTCACAATTGTCATAAGTGGCTCATGTCATGTTTTGAATTTTTGGGGCATTTTTGCTGTGACATGCCTGCTATACAACAGGTCCAGTCTAAAAAATTTTGTTCTAACAGACAGTTGTTCTTCACAATTGGACAAAGTGGCTTCAAGGATCAGCTTGAATTTCTGAAGGCTTTGCTGTGACATGCAGCTATACAACAGGTCTATTATAAAAAAATTGTTTCTAATAGACATTTGTTTCTTCACAATGTCCAAAGAGAGAGGCTCAAGTGATGTGCTGTCAGAAATAGAATAGGTAGGACACTGTTAATGGACACATATTGCAAAATGACTTGTTTTTGCAAGATCTTAAACATATCTATCAATCCCTTTATTGAGACAAACATTTAATACAATTAAAAAAGAGAAAAAATACATTCGGTGGGATCCATCGATTTAAAACTGTGTTTATCTAGAATTAAAGTACCAAAAACCTTGGATGTCGAAAATATCTGTTAAAAAATTCCCCCACTGAATTGTACAAGGGAGGTACAGGAAAACTTGACCAATGTAGGTATTCGAGACATGGAGTATGGAGCACGGACAGAGAAAAAGGTACAGAGACCATTTCCTCCAGCACAATTGAGTAAAATGAGAAAAAGAATGCCAAGATAAAAGCAACTGGTGTAACAGGAGCGTTAACCCCAGTATTTTCCAGTGGAAGCTCAAATTGGTCCACACTCATACGGAAGGGGCAACGCTACCCAGGTATTGACTGTGTACTGAGAAGGCTTGGAGTTCTCACACTTCCCGCTTCCGCACTCTCTTCAGCACGGACAGTTTTTCGTTGCTGCATCATCAGGGCATTTATCCTCGTGTTAATAGATGACGGATGCCATCCTGGCTCTCACCGCACCCACTGTAACCCTGCCCTGGGTCATGCTGTGGCCCAGGACAGGTTATATCAATGTCCAGTGAACAAAAATGGTGGTTGAAAGACTCCTTTTCCGGCACTTTTTTAAATGTGTGGGTCATGCAGGTTTGGCACATGCTGTTGGCCAGACAGGTATAGTCAATGTTCAAGTGAAACTAAAATGGTGGTTGAAAGACTCCTTTTTCCGGCACTTTTTAAATGTGGGGGTCCATGCAGGTTGGGGCTCATGAGTGGCCCAGATAGGTATAGTCAATGTTCCAGTGAAACTAAATGGTGTTGAAAGACACCCTTTCCGCACTTTTTAAATGTGGGGGTCATGCAGTTTGGGCTCATGCTGTGTCCCAGGACAGGGTATAGTCCAATGTACCAGTGAAACTAAAAAGGTGTTGAAAGACTCCTTTTTCCGCACTTTTTAAATGTGGGGTCATGCAAGTTTGGGGCTCCGCTGAGTCCCAGGACAGGTATATCAATGTCAGTGAAACTAAAATGGTGGTTGAAAGACTCCCTTTTTCCGCACTTTTTAAATGTGGGGTTCATGCAGGTTTGGGGCTCCTATGCTGCGTTCCAGACAGGATATTTCAATGTCCAGTTCAAGTAAAAAGATGTGTTAATTTTCATCCTGCCTCAGGCACTTTTATTTGTGGGTGATGCAGGTTTAAGGGTCATGCTGTGGTACAAACAGGATAGTGAAATGGTGTGTGACTTTTAATTCTGTGGCTTTCAAAGCCTAAGTGTTGTGCCTAAGAAATGTAGCAGGTAACCAGTTTGACTGTTTGTGGCTGTGTTAATTCCAGCTTCTTCCAGCCCTGTTGGTGTAAGAATGAAGGTGGTTGTTGCTCGCCCAAAGACTTTAATGGTCATCGTAGATGATCGACTAACGACTATCAAAACCTTATCGAATGGTGCCGACTTATCGACTATCGATCTCGATGGTCGATAATCCAACTAATCGCTCAACACTATTCATCAGTCAAATATGGTAGAACAGAAGTAAATTCATTGAATGTACTATCAGAAAACACTGCCAGTGTCGTCTAGTGGATGAAAAGTTCTGTCATCTGTTTTAAAGAACTTCCTAATTTATTTATAGAAAGGGCAAGACACTAGGAAATTGGTAACTCGGCTGATGTAAGTTCAAAAAGAAAGGAACATTCAAAAAACTCTAATCTCTCAAAATCCTGGCCACACATGCCTGCTTAAATTCCAGAATGCCATTCCATAATAAAAGTGTACATATGTAACTCATACATCAAAAGGACATAAAATAAATATAAAATGTTAACCATACCATGCAACAAACAAAAATGTTGATATATTATATGGAAATGTCCGTGCGTATTGGCTATATAGGACAAACTTGGCCGTCCTATCAAAATTTAGAATTATTTGAGCATCGATCTGCAATCAGAACATACATGAGTAAAATCAAAGAAGTGAGTAAGGTCTAACCCCAGATAAAATGAAAAGAAATTTTGGAGAAAGTACCGTATGCCAACACTTTATGAAACTACGGCATGCGGTTTCTGAACTTCGGTGGTGCTGTTGGAACAAATAAACCACTTTGAAGGGGTTTCAAATGAGAAAATCCTATTACTCATAGAAGCAATATGGATACACAAGTTAGAACACCCTCAGCCCCCAGATTAAGAATGAAATCCAATAACTAAACGTGTTCCTCTGAAAATGATTTTAATATTCTATTTGTATTATATTTGTTCATTTACTTGCAGCATGTTGTATCTACGAGGGTTAACTATATAAGGTAATTCCACATCAGTTCCGGTATGCTTGAGAAAGAGAGCACGCCTCGTCGAAACGTCGCTCCATAACGGCGCGAGACCCCGTTCTGCCTGACCCGCTTCGCCGAGCTACACGCTTCACGTCATCTGAATTTTAGCTGTTATTGCCAACAACTATGACCTGTGCTTCTTGACAAGACTAACAAAAAGCCAAGGGTGTCCAACAGATCGTTTTAAACTTGATTTATGTCTCGTATTAAACTAATATTGAGTTACAGTGTATTTGTCCTTCTAATACCCGTGTCTGCTACATATTATCTATGTCCCAGACCTTCTGCCTGTCCCCGACAGCCAGAGCCTGCCTTACATTTTGTACCACGCTATACATCTGCAGCCATCGTCACGCAAGTCGCGTCAGCGGTAAGTTACCTGGTAGACTCCCGCCGCATGCAAGTCCATCCCACTTGCGACGGCTCTGGTGAAAGCCGGGTCTACTTAGACTCCGCTCCCTGGCGTGGCTTACACCCATCGCTTGCGGTGGTCCAGTGGATCCACTTCTACTTCCGGGACTGTTACGAGTAAGAACCGGTCCATGGACCCGCCAAGGTACCGCTGCCCATTGTTGTCGGACCTCTAATCGCCTGTGGCCCTACATTCTCATCAATTTTGACCCCTGAGGCGCAACAGCTGGATCAGTTGACCACCATGATGCAGCAGCTCGTCACTGCCCCAGCATCAGACTCCACCTCCTCCCGTGGCCTCTTCTGCTCGAGCGACGCCACTGACTCATTTGGGACCCAAGCTTCGTTTGTCGCTGCCTGCCAAAATTTGACGCGACCCCAAGCTCTGCAAGGGTATTCCTCACCCAGTGCACCATGCACATCAAATTAATGGGGACCGATTCCTGTCTGCACGTTCAAGGTGCATTTTGTGGTCAGCAGAGTTGGTCCGGGAAGGCCCTGGCCTGTCTACACCTCTCTGGGACAGTAAGCGATCCGGTGACTGTGAACCTTTCAGGCCTTCTCTCTGAATTCATCAGTGTCTTCAGTGAGCCACACGGTCATCTTCCTCGGAGACGGCAATCTGAACCTTGCCAAGGGCAAATCCTCGTCGGAGATTATCGTACAGTTTCGCACCTTGGCATCAGAGTTGTCCTGGAATAAAGCCGCCCTGTGCGCCACCTTTAAGAAAGGCTTTTCCAGCAGGGTTAAGGATGCCCTTGCAACAATTTGCCATCCTCCATTAAGGCGGATTAATCCCACTAGGCCACCCCATAGACGTTCACTTCACAGAGAGGCAGAGAAAGAGCTTCGCCAAGATCGTGACTCTAGTGCGACACGCCGATCTGCCACGCCTGGCTCCGGTGTTCCAGAGGGCCTCCACTGCCGCTTCTTTACCAGTCTGGGGAATACCCATGCCGTGGATCAAGCTCACATTTCTGAACAAGAGTTATATCCGTCGGCGTGCAGAAAAGCCTGTTGCCTGTACTGCACCAGTCCGGATCAATTTCGGAGGCGCTGTCCCGCTTCGCCCCCAACGCCGAGAAACGCCGCACCTAGGCCATGTATTGTGAGGCATCCCTAGGTGAGAACTCATCCTCTCCGCGCCTGACTAAGCCGGTGGAGATCAGGACTGACTCGGTACTTGTATCCAGGCTCCTGCTTTCCTGGAACTCCGTTTCCGCCAGGATTTTTATCACACGCCGCCCCTTGTGTCCCAGTATCAGCTGTCCAGTGGTAGACTGGAGAAGCCGTTGTGATATTCCACGTCACCGATGAGCTCCTTTTGAGAAGCCATTCAGTACAGAACCAAGCCGGTGACCCTCCACGTGGGCGTCCTTTGCACACGGAGAAGATTTCCCCCTACGTGCTGTCTCGCTCGTCCTCACGATCCTGTGGTTGGTGCCTTCCGTGGCTGCAGCGCCATGCCCTACGCTCAATTGGCGAGGTCTTACGCTGGGGACCTACTGCTGGAATCTTGCCTGATGGCCACCACGTCTGGTGCGCTCTGCTTCTTCACCAACCGTCCTCCAGTCACTGCCATTCTGCCCACGAATACCGGGAATTATGCGGACGTCTGTCTCTGAGAAGCAGGCCCGAGACCCTTTTCTCCTCATCACACCCTACGACTGCCCGATTGACTTTGCTAACGGAACCTAGTCCTCCCATGGGCAGGTTTCTACACGCTGTCGGTACCAGAGACCAGCCATGTCGGCCTACATTCCGGGAAAACCTCAGAAGGGCTTCATACGGCAAATCCTCCTCTCGTGGGGGCAGGATTTTTCTTTGTGACAGGAAGACAAGATGGCTGCCCGCCTGCCTTGTGTCGACTATCGGGGACTTAATAAAATCACTGAGAAAAACCGCCTAATCCCTTGTCATTGATCTCAAAAACTGTTTGACCCCGGCTTTCGTGGAGCAAAGATTTTCTTCAAATTTGATCTGCGAGGGGCCTACAACCTCATCCACATTCGAGAGGGGCTGAGTGGAAGACTGCTTTTAACACAGGGATGGTCACCTTCGAGTACCTCGTGCAGGCCCTTCGTTCTGTGCAATGTCCCCAGCAGTCTTCCAAGAATTGTGAATGATATATTACCGGATCTCCACTATATTGTGTCTGTCTACCTAGACGACATTCTGGTGTTTTCTGCTGATTTGGAGACTCATCGCTCCCATGTCTGCCTGGTGTTGGAGCGGCAATGTGCTACCTCCATGCCAAATTAGAGAAATGTCTATGCCAAATTAGAAAAATGTCTCTTCCACCAGACCAGCCTCCCGTTCCTGGGGGACAGCATCTCGGACCAGGGGTTACAGATGGATCCTGCCAATTTGTCGGCCGTTTGCAGTGCCTAGGCCGGTGGGTCCTACGAGCCAAACAACGCTTCACTAGGCTTCTCGATTACATCGACAGTTTTATTCTGCACTACTCCCTATTTGGTGCGCCTATTCATTGCCTTACTAAGAAGAAAAACCAACCTAGGCAGTGGTTGCCCAGAGGCCGAAAAGGCATTTTGTTCAGCTTAAAGGCAGCATTCGGCCTCCGCGCCATCTGACCAGACTGATACCTGAGAAGCCATTCTTTCTTGAAGTGGATGTCCCTCAGTCGGGCTGGCGCAATTCTTACGCAGAAGACCTTTAAGGCAAGATTGTCACTTTGTGTCCTTTTTCTCCAAGACCTTCTCCCTGCGGAGAAAAATTACACCATCCGGGTTCGGAGTTGCTGGCTATCAAGCCTGGCCTTAGAGGATGGCGTTATCTTCCTGAGGGCGCACGGAATTCCATCCACCGATTTACTCTGACCATAAAAATCTTCAATACCTCCCAAATCGGCCCAACGCCTCAATCACCGTCAAGCCAGGTGATCCTCCTTCTTCTCGTGCCTCTCATCTATGATACATTTTTCGACCATGCCAGAGAGAGAACATCAGGAAACCGATGCGCACTCCCGTCTCTCCTATGTTTTGGGGAGGAGACGTACCCCAGCATATAATTTCCCCTGAACGCCTGATCTCAGCGACTCCGTGGAATCTTCGAATGGTGCCTCCAGGGAAGACTTGCGTCCCCTCCAGTGCTCCGAAGAGAATTTGAATGTGACACTGGTCTCTAGTGGGCCGGTCTCACCCAGGAGCAAAGCAAATCGTTCCTCCTAACTCCCGTTTTACTGATGTCGGAAGCTTGCGAGGTGACTTCAAGGAATTCCCCCCGTTGAAGTCCTGCGTTACTTGTGCTCGTAACATGACTCTCGCCACAAACCCAGCGGGTTTGCTCCAGCTCTGCCCAACCCTAGGGCCCTTTGGTCTCATGTGGCGATGGATTTTCATCATGGATCTTTCCTCCCTCCTCGGGCAACAGCGGTCATCTGGGTGGGACGCGGACCGTTTACGAAGATGCGCACTATATCCGTTGCCATGTCCTACCATCTGCCCCCCAGTTGGCTACCAGTTTCTTTTTTCTCCACATCTTCCTCTACACGGACTTCACAGCATGATTGTCTAGGATCGGGGGGTCCAATTTGGTGTCAAGGTACTGGGCGGGCTCTCTCCTCTCGGTTTGCAGGTGAACCTAGATTTCCCCTCCGCCTCACTGCAGACGAACGGACAAAGTGGAGAGAGATCAATCAATCCCTGGGGGCTAATTGCGGCACATTGTCTCGGCTCGACAGATGGACTGGGCCAGCATACTTCCTTGGGCAGAGTTTTGCTATAACACTTTCCCCCCCTAGATTCGTCGTCGCACTGGTACCTCCTCTATTTTCATTGTATTGCCAGCATCCCCACCTCCTTACCATTGATCTTCTCCGCTGGAGGTGCTGCACGGATAATTGGCCCGAGATATGCTGTCCATTTGGAACCAGACTCGCCAGTTCTCTGCAACATGCGTCCGCACGCATGACGGTCCACGCCAAAAAATAGAAGACCCTCCCCAGTGTTTTCCCCTGGCGACATATCCGGCTCAAGATCCCCTCTTACAAATTGGGTCCCCAGTACGTAGGACCAATTGAAGTACTCAGTCTCATCAACCCGGCTCCCAACCACAATGCGTATTCCCAACTCCTTCCATGTCTCCCTGTTGAAACCTGTGATCCTGAACCGCTTTTCCGAGAGGATTGCTCCTCCGTCTTCCGAGGCGAAGTCCACCAACATCTTCGCTGTAAATTAAATCCTGGATATGAAGACCATCAGGGGAAAGCATCATTTCCTTATCGACTGGAAGAAGTTTGGTCCTGAAGAGAGATCTTGGGAACCGAGGACAACATCCTGGACCGTGAGTTGGTGCAGAAATTCCTTCAGGCCAGGAAGAAGGGGAGGGCTAAGGGGAGGGGGGTACTGTTGCGAACGGCGCCGCAGGGTGCACTCGTCCCCCTACGCGCCGGTACTCACCCGGCCGCGCTCCAGTGTCACCTGCTGCCCGGTGCGCGTGTCCCCGTGCTCTAAGGTGCGCGCTCCGGCTCTGTGACATTTAAAGGGCCAGCGCGTCTGCCTCTATATTACCTTGGCGCTTCCGCCCACTCCCTACCGGATCCTTAGTGCCTTTACCTATTGAGAAAGCGTTCCCTGTCGTCTTGTTCTGATCTTCCGTGTACCGTACCATTTGCTTCCGTCTCCTGACCACGAACCTCTGCCGCCTGCCCAGACCTTCCTGCCTTTCCACGACCACAAACCATAGCCACCTGTCCTGACCTTCTGCTTGTCCCCGACTACGAGCCTGCCTTATGATTCTGTACCACGCTATACCTTGGCTGCCATCGCAAGCAAGTCGCGTCAGGGGAAGTGACCAGGTAGACTCCCGCCGCAGCAAGTCCATCCCGCTTTGCGGTGGGCTCTGGTGAAAACCGGGACCTGCTTAGACTCCGATCCCTGGCGTGGCATACACCATCGCTTGCGGTGGTCCAGTGGATCCACTTCTACTTCTGGGACCGTTACAGTATCGTGAGATTTTGAGTGCAAACCACTTTCCATCAGCAAGGGCATTTAAGATGAAACGTGGCTGGGTCTTTCTGTATGACAATGATCCCAAGCACACCGCCAAGGCAACGAAGGAGTGGCTTCTTAAGAAGCATTTCAAGGTCCTGTAGTGGCCTAATCAGTCTCCAGATCTCAACCCCATAGAAAACCTTTGGAGGGAGTTGAAAGTTCGTGTTGCCGAGCGACAGCCCCAAAACATCACTGCTCTAGAGGAGATCTGCATGGAGGAATGGGCCAACTTACCAGCAACAGTGTGTGCCAATCTTGTGAAGACATACAGGAAACGTTTGAACTCTGTCATTGCAACAAACGACATATAACAAAGTATTGAGATGAACTTTTGTTATTGACCGAATATTTATTTTCCACCATAATTTGCAAATAAATTCTTTCCAAATCAGACAATGTGATTTTCTGGATTTGTTTTCACATTTTGTCTCTCATAGTTGAAGTCTGCCTATGATGTCAATTACAGGCACAATTCGTGACTGACTAAATACTTTTTTTTACCCCACTGCATGTCACAAATACTGCATGGTGAGCGCTGTTAAAAAGAAAAATCAATACCAAAATTGCTGTATTTTTTTCATCCTGCCTCCCAAAAAATTAATTTAAAAGGTGATCATGACCCCTGAAAAGTCATGACCTCTGAAAAATAAAACAAATCCCACAAAAGACAAGCCCCTTTACAGCTCAATACACAGAAAAATTAAAAACTTATGGCTCTCAGACTATGGTGATGCACAAATGTGTTTTCTTTTTTTTTTTAAAAGTTTTTGTGTAAAAGCATTAAAACATAAAATACAAATTGGGTATCACTGTAATCATATTGATCTGCTGAGTAAAGCTAACGTGCCATTAATATCACACGGTGACCCCTGTAAAAAATAAAAAATACTACCAGGATTGTTGTATTTTGTTCAAAACACCTCACAAAAACCTTGATAAAAAGCGATCAAAGTGTCATATTAACCCTATAATGGTACCACTAAAAACGTCAACTCATACCACAAAAAACAAGTCTTTAATCAGCTCCTAAAAAAAACAATGGCGGAACTGGTTTTTTTCCCTCTTGTTTTCATGGCCCAATGCCAAAAAACTTGTGGGCCTAAAATGCAAAATACACACTTAAATAATATCCATGAGGGTTGTTGAATCCAAGATGGGGTGACTTCTGGAAGGTTTCACCTGTTATGGTACATCGGAGGCTCGGAAATACAACATGGCAACCACCAAAATCTGTGTTCGCTCCCTCTATTGTATGCCCTGTCAAGCACCCAAACAGCAGTTTACACCCACATATAGGTTATTGCCAAATTTGGAAGAAATTGCTTAACAAAATTTGTGGTGATTTTTTCCAGGATTCCTTGTAAAAATTAAACTTTTTCTGGAAGGTTTCACCTGTTCTGGTCCTTTGGGGGCTTTGCAAATGCGATATGACCCCACCAAAATCTGCGTTTCAAAAGCCAAATAGTGCTCCCTCCCCCGTCATGCGCCCAAACAGCAGTCTATACCCACAAGTAGGGTATTGCCGAACTTGGAAGAAATTGCGTAACAAAATTTTGCATGCTTTTTTTAACAGGATTCCTTATAAAAATGAAGCATATTTTTTTCATTTTCACAACCTAACGCTAAAAAAATGTGTGAAATACCTTTGGGGTCGATATACTCACTGCACCCCTGGATATATTCGTTAAGGGGTGTAGTTTCCAATATGCCGTCTTTTTAGGGGTGTTTACTAAGTTTTAGGACCTTAGGGCGTCTGCAAACCTGAAATGGCGCCTAAATAAAATCGTAATGAAAATGAGTCCAGTAGGTGCTCCTCCTATTCTGAGGTTTCGGGTTGAACCAAATAGTGCACTAGGGCCACATATGGGATGTCTTTAAAAAAGGCAAAATCTGGGGAATCAATAAGTTGCATTTCCCTGATCATATTTACCGTATTCTTGTGAATAATGGATACAAATGAAAAATCTAAAAAAAGGGAAATTTTGAAATGTCACCTTCACTTTGCTTTAATTTCTGTGAAACACCTAATGGGTTAATAAACTTCCTAAATGTGGTTTTGAATACTTTAAGGGGTGTAGTTTCTTAGATTAAGTCATTTATGGAGTTTCTAACATACAGGCCAATCAAAGTCACGTTTGAACTGGACTGGTCCCTAAAAAATGTATATTGCAAATTTTCTTGAAAATTTGAAAATTACTACTAAATTTCTAAGCCCTCTAATGTTGTAAAAAAACAAAACATATTTTCAAAAATTATGCCACCCTACAGTAGACATATGGTAGATGCTAGTTATAAACTATTTTGAGTGGAATAACTATCTTACACGCAGAAATTTTTTGAAGTTTGAAATTGGTAAATTTTTCACGATACTCTGATATTTTTCAAATAAACAAGCATTTTTTGGACCAAAATTTCTTACTATCTTAAAGCACAATGTGTCACGAGTAGGGATGAGCGATATTATTGCCAAAAGTTGAAATCGTCACGGTTTTTAGGCTTATCGGAAATTTCCGATCACGCGATAGTTTAGGTGACAATCTTACAGATCGCGCCATTTTCAGCATTTCCTGTCATTTCGTCGGCCAGCCAATCAGCTCCGAGGATAGAGGGGGGTGAGGAGGATGTACAAAGTCACTACTTTGCAGTGTATGGATCTCATTAGCTGTAAAAATCACGTGACCTCGTTTTATCTATGCAGCTGCATTTCCTGTTTGAGCTCATACTCTGTCTATCACACTTCACAGCAGGACGTGTCTCTCTGCGTTTAAACCAATAGCTGTTCTAACAGCTCTGAGAGATAGTCTCTTCTAATACAAGAAACCATCCACCTACCTACAGCTTAGAATAGAGTTAGATTAGACAATTTCACTTCTTATTTAGTTAGAGAAAGTTTTAAGGATATCTACTGGTGTGTGCAGCTGCGGTGGGGTGGGGGTGGGGGGCGACTGCGAGGGGGGGTGGCAGGAGGAGAGGCATTTGAAAGGAAGATATTTTGCAGCTCAGTGTGTTCTGTGATCTTCAATTGAAAAAGAATTGTTTTTTTACCACTTCTTTGGGCAGCAGACCTCTGATAGGAGTTGAAATTGTCCCTGTGTTTTCAGTTCTATTGCAATCACTGCAGGGGAGAGGGAGCGGCTGCGGGGGGGGGGGGGGCATTTGAAAGGAAGATATTTTGCACCCAAGTGTGTTCTGTGATCTTCAATTGAAAAAGAATTGTTTTTTACCACTTTTTTGGCCAGCAGACCTCTGATAGCAGTTGGAATTGTCCCTGTGTTTTCAGTTCTATTGCAATCACTGCGTGTCAGTGTTCCCAAAAACCGGAATAACTTATCCCTATAACTAGAGATGGGCGAATTGATTCTAACGAAGTGGAATTCGTTTAGAATTTCAGGAAAACTTTGGTTCGGAACGAAGTCGAACTTGGGGGTACTTCGCGTGAACGAAGTGTGCTTTTGATTGATAAAATGGCTGCGAGCACATGCCGTTACATGGGGCAAAGAACTCTGGGAGGAAGAAGGGCATAGCCTGCATGACATGTGCAGAGATGAAGCCAATCAGAGACCGGTGGGATTCTGTGACGTCACCGCACTATATAAGTCCGGGCGGGGACGCTGGGAGCTCATACCGCTCCCCACTGTACTGATTAGGGAAGGTGCTGCCGCGGCTGCTTATGATAGCTGATACTAAAGAACTCATTTTTATACAGCGATTTTTGGGGGTGTCTCAGCTTGTCTCAGAGACTGCTTCTCTTAACGTTCTATTTCTGATTTTGTGGGGTATTGGATCTGAAGTCCAGTGTGCGTTCAGTGCAGCTGCACATACATTTTAATGCTATCTGCTAACAGCACATTGAATATCCAAGGGTGATCTAAGCCTGTTCCTGTTGTATTAATTTAAAGAAACAACGTTTTTACAATACAAATACCACTTCATTTTTGGCTGCTCAATTCTTTTCAGCAATTTACATCCAGGGGTTAATTAAGCATTGTTCTGCTGCTGTGGTGACTAAAAGAAACCGTCTTTTTCACCGGCAAAAAAGACATTTTTCCTGTAGCATAATTCATAACCGAAGGTTAATTACAAGTTTTCCTCTTGTTGTGTAGCGTAAAATACACGCCATTGTAACACGCTACAAAGCTGGTATTTTTGGTTGCTCAATTCTTTTGCGCAATTTACATCCAGGGGTCAATTAAGCATTGTTCTGCTGCTGTGGTGACTAAAAGAAACCGTTTATTTCACCGTCAAAAAATACATTTTTCCTGTAACATAATTCACAAGCGAAGGTTAATTACAAGTTTTCCTCTTGTTGTGTAGTGTAAAATATAAGCCATTGTAACACTCTACACAAGCTGGTAATTTTTGGCTGCTCAATTCTTTTGCGCAATTTACATCCAGGGGTTAATTAAGCGTTGTTCTGCTGTTGTGGTGACTGAAATAAACCCACTTTTTCACCTGCAAAAAAGACATTTTTTCTGTAGCATAATTCACAAGCGAAGGTTAATTACAAGTTTTCCTCTTGTTGTGTAGTGTAAAATACACGCCATTGTAACACCCTACAAAGCTGGTAGTTTTTGGCTACTCAATTATTTTGCGCAATTTACATCCAAGGGTTAACTAAGTATTTTTCTGCAGTTGTACTCAGTAAAAGAAACTTTATTTTCACCGCCACAGAAAAAATTTTCTGTAGCATAATTCATATCCGAAGGTTAATTAAGCCTGTTTGTGCTTTTATATTCGTAAAATACACAGAGTTTTTTCAACGGCACATACAAGTACATTTTTCCTGCCCATTTGTGGAGCGCAATTTATATCCAAGGGTTACCCAAGCTTGTTACTGGGTTCATTTGGAGTCAAATACAGGGTGTGTATTTATCATACACAGATATCTTCATTCAACAGTGTCTGTACATTTTAGAACAAACAGTATGTCAGACAGAGAGGTGGCAGGCTCTTCAGCTGCGAGTGGCAGTGGCACAAACATTCCTGGAGCAGGCCCAGGTCGCAGCACAGCAAGGGGACATCGTAGCAGGGGTCACTCGGTGAGGCCAAAACTGCCGCTGTCATCTAGCGGCCGTGTATTGACTAGCAACCCAAGGGTTCTTGACTGGTTGACTAGGTCATCCACTTTCTCCCAGATGACATCTGACAATCCCAGCCAAGAGTCGGTGGGAATGTCAGACACAACCCTTAGTTGGCATTGCCCGGGAGTGGGTCAGCGGTCCTCACCTGTCCTCAAACCGCCTCTGTCCCATGCGGTTCCCTCAGCCAGAGATCTACTATGTGGTCTGGGCTCAGCGCCACTATATAGCGAGGATGAACAATTGAGGATGGCAGTCAGCAGCTACTTGGCAGCGAAGAAATGGTGCCAATATCCCCTGCTTCTTGCAGTAGGCGGCAAAGTATAGATGTAGAGAGTAGCATGGGAGGTCATGTAGTGAGGGGTCAGCATCTGCATACCAAGACCGGTGATGAGGACAGCAGTGACGATGAAACACAAATAGATGATGATGTAGCCGACCGCACTTGGGAGCCGGGTGAGGCAAGGGCTTCATCATCGTCAGGAGAAGAGGGCGTCAGCTTGCGCATCAGGCAGCGGCGCAGCCAGCAAGTGGGTTGTGTGGCCTTGAGTCAGCAGGATAGCAGCAGTGTGAGGTCGGGAGCCAAGCGGCCACGGGGTAGAAAACCCGCTTCGCAGGTCCAAGAAAGTAGCGGCACAGGGGCTCAGCGAGGCAGCGGCGGTAGTAGTCACTCAGTGTGGAGTGTTGGCGGTAAAATCAGCTACTCGGCGGTGTGGCAGTTCTTTGCTAAGACACCGGAGGAGCCGAATATGGGTGTATGTAGAATCTGTGGGCAGAAAGTGAAGCGTGGCCAGGGATCTAACGTTGGCACCACGGCCCTGCATCAACACATGCAGTGTCACCATCCAGTGGCCTGGGAGAAACGTGGCTCAGATGTGGCGGTCCATACTGCCGAGGCAGCAGTGGCCAGTGGCACTCATGCCATTGCAGCCAGTCAAGGCTCCACCACCTCTGCAGAAGGGAGCTGTTGCTCTTTGACATCATTTCCCGGTCCAGATGCTCCTGCTCCTCGCTACTCATGGCGCCAGCAGTCATTCAGCGAGGCGATTGCAAAGAGACAACAGTATGCGTCCAACCATCCTAAGGTGCAGCAGCTGACCGTGCTCCAGTCCAAGTTGTTGATAACTCAGTACCTCCCTTTCCAAATGGTGGACTCTGCACCATTCAGAGAACTAATGGCTTGTGCCGAGCCGAGATGGAGAGTTCCAAGACGTAATTTCTTTTCCAAAAAGGCAGTACCAGCACTTCATAAATATGTAGAACAGAAAGTGGGCCAGTCCTTGAGCTTATCGGTTTGTTCCAAGGTGCATGGCAGTGCGGACGTCTGGAGCTGTAACTACGGTCAGGGCCAGTATATGTCCTTTACGGCCCATTGGGTGAATGTGCTTCCTGCCCAGGCACACCAACAACTTGGACAGGAGAAGCCTCTTTCTCCTCCACGTTGTCAAACTGCGGCTCCTGCGCCAATGTCCGCCTCCTCCTCCTCCACCACCACCACCATCTCAGCCTCCACAAGTACTGCTACATCATACCACATGTGTAGGGCACAGCTGTGTCACGCAGTTCTACACCTGGCTTGCCTCGGCGAACAATGTCATACAGGGGAGGAACTGCTCTTCGTCATGCAGCAAGAAATCGATGTGTGGCTTTCTCCGCGCCCACTGCAAATCGGAACAATGGTGACGGACAATGGGAGGAACATGGTGTCCGCGCTGCACCGAGGAGGGATGGTCCATGCACCCTGCATGGCGCATGTGTTCAATCTGGTTGTGAAAAGGTTCCTGAAGTCTTCCACCGATCTTCAGAAGATTCTGAAAATGGCCAGGAAACTGTGCATGCACTTCATCCATTCCTACAAAGCCAGGAACACCCTCCTCGAATTGCAGCGGCAGAACGGCCTCCCCCAACATACGATGATATGCGATGTTTCCACCCGTTGGAATTCCAGCCTGCACATGTTGGACCGCCTGTATGAACAGAGAAAGGCCATTAACGATTTTTTGATGATCCAGGAGGACAGGAGTACTCCCCTGTGTAACTTTGATGTCAGCCAGTGGCAGCTTATGCGTGACACCTGCCGTTTGTTGAGGCCATTCGAGGAGGCGACGTTATTTGTCAGTCGCCAGGACTACGGGATGAATAATGTCATTCCACTGCTTCATGTCCTGGAACAGATGCTGAAAAATCTGTCTGGGCAGGGGACTGGAGACGTGGTGACTACATCTCGTGGCCACATGAGTACGGTGGGGACTGAACTGGAGGAGGAGGAGGACATTGGAGAAGAAGCATTTTCTGGTGAAATGAGTGGATTTTCTACCCAGGTGACAAGAGAGGAGGAGCAGGAGTAGCTGGAGGAGGGAGATGGAGATGAGGAAGATGAGGCAGATGACCTGCAATCACCGTGGCAGTATACAGTGGAGATGGAGGCAGGGAGCCCCTTTAAGTCACTTGTGCAGATGGCCCGCAGCATGCTGATTTGCCTGGCTAGTGACTGCCGAATATTCAGCATCCGGCAGAGGGATGACTTCTGGCTCTCCACCTTATTGGACCCTCGCTACCGGTCCAAAATGGGAGCCTTTTTCCCAGCTACTGAGAGGGAGGACAAACTCAAATACTATAGGGAAATCCTCCGTAGTCAATTGGCCGCTGCCTATGTGCGGCATCGTCCCTCCTCTGACAGGACTGACCGGGAGGTTCTTCAGCGCGCACGTACTACTGCCGCGGCTGCTGGGGGAAGGTGGGGGGGAAGGGGCAGTACCCGCTCCATCAGCAGCAACCTAAGTCTGTAGTCACTGATGAGCAGCTTCCTTCACCCGCCTCGTGAGGAGGGTAGTCGCCAGCAGCAGCAGCAGGACTTGGAGCAGTCCCTGAACCAACAGGTGGTGGCCTACTTGGACAGCACTCTGCCACCCCAGTTAGAAGATCCGCTGGACAACTGGGAAGCCAAACTGGATGTGTGGCCGCAACTTGCCGAGTTTGCAGTGGAGAAGCTGTCCTGCCCGGCCAGTAGCGTGGCATCAGAGCGGGTGTTCAGTGCGGCGGGGGCCATCATTACCCCAAGGAGAACCCACTTGTCCACGGGAAATGTGGAACGACTGACCTTTGTCAAGATGAATCAGGCGTGGATCGGCCAGGATTTCCACACACCAATGCCTTAGGAGTCAGACTACATCAGCCATGACGCCTCACCCAAACTGTGAGAAATGAGTCCGGGTTCAAACTACCTTCCTCAGCCACTATTCTGATGCCGCCACCCGCCTGATGCCACACATCTGCTGACAGTTTCTCCATCTGCCACCAACCATCTTTACCAGGGACTGGTATTGCCACCCACCTCCACACTCTGTCATTGTGCCACTTTATGACCTCATGCTGCTGTTGCTGGTGCCGTGACATCCACACTGTGTCATTGTGCCACTCTCTGACCTCATGCTTTTGCTCCTGCCGCCGTCACCTCCACTCTCTGTCATTGTGCCACTCTGTGGCCTATTTCAGTTTTTGCCACCTCCAGAATGTCATTGTGCTACTGTCTGACCTCATGCTGCTGCCACCGTCACCTCCACTCCAGTCATTGTGCCACTCTGTGGCCTACTACTGTTTTGCCACCTCCAGAATGTCATTGTGCCACTGTCTGCCCCCAGGCTGCTGCTGCCACCGTCACCTCCACTCTCTGTCATTGTGCCACTCTGTTGCCTACTCCTGTTTTTGCCACCTCCAGAATGTCATTGTTCCACTGCCTGAGCTCATGCTGCTACTGCCGTGCCCTCCACACTGTGTCATTGTGCCACTCTGTGGCCTACTCCTGTTTTTGCCACCTCCAGAATGTCATTGTGCCACTGCCTGACCTCATGCTGCTGCTGCTGTGCCCTCCACACTGTGTCATTGTGCCACTCTGTGGCCTACTCCTGTTTTTGCCACCTCCAGAATGTCATTGTGCCACTGCCTGACCTCATGCTGCTGCTGCCGTGCCCTCCACACTGTGTCATTGTGCCACTCTGTGGCCTACTCCTGTTTTTGCCACCTCCAGAATGTCATTGTGCCACTGCCTGACCTCCTGCTGCTGCTGCCGTGCCCTCCACACTGTGTCATTGTGCCCCTCTGTGGCCTACTCCTGTTTTTGCCACCTCCAGAATGTCATTGTGCCACTGTCTGACCTCATGCTGCTGCTGCCGTGCCCTCCACACTGTGTCATTGTGCCACTCTGTGGCCTACTCCTGTTTTTGCCACCTCCAGAATGTCATTGTGCCACTGCCTGACCTCATGCTGCTGCCGTGCCCTCCATACTGTGTCATTGTGTCACTCTTTGGCCTACTCCTGTTTTTGCCACCTCCAGAATGTCATTGTGCCTCTGACCTCATGCTGCTGTGGCTGCCGCCGTCACCTCCACACTCTGTCACTAATGTTGCCACTTGAGCTCTCAGCTTGTTTTTTTCCAGCTTTCGCTGCCATGATTTCATCAGGCTACATTCCCGCTTGAGTTTTTTGGTCAGTTTTGCCCTCTTAAGTGCCCAGGGAATTTTATAGTGAAGCGATTCTAAGAGCGGCGGCAGTCATCTGCGTGTCTGTCTCAAACACACCATTGTATGAAGACCAAACCAAGCTCCTTCTGCATATTTAAGCATGGCACAACGTTCTACAGCACCCTGCAGGCTCTGTGCAGCCTGGAAATAGCTGTTTTTTAACGCGATTCGTCCCGAAGTAATTCGGACCGAATTTATTTTCGCCCATCTCTACCTATAACTTTTAAATAGTTTTATTAAAGTCCGTGCGTCTGTTTGCCGCAAAGAGCTCCGTTGTGCGAAAATTGTGTTATACATATTTGATAGTAAATTACGCCTGTAGTCAGTAGTGCGAAGGCCGCCATATTAATCCATATAAAATTTAAATACTCTTTTTGCAGTCTGTGCGTCTGTTTGGCGCATAGAGCTCAGTTGTACGCAAAGTGTGTTATACATATTTCCTAGTAAATTGCGCCTGTAGTCAGTGGTGCGATGGCCGCCATATTAATCCATATAACCTTAAAATACTCTTATTGCAGTCCGTGCTTCTGTTTGCCGCAAAGAGCTCAGTTGTACGCATATCATGTTATACATATTTCCTAGTAAATTGCGCCTGTAGTCAGTGGTGCGAAGGCCGCCATATTAATCCATATAACATTAAAATACTCTTATTGCAGTCCGTGCGTCTGTTTGCCGCCAAGAGCTCAGTTGTACGCATAGTGTGTTATACAAAATTGATAGTAAATTACGCCTGTAGTCAGTGGTGCGAAGGTTGCCATATTAATCCATATAAAATTTAAATACTCTTATTGCAGTCCGTGCATCTGTTTGGCGCAAAGAGCTCAGTTGTATGCATATTGTGTTATACATATTTGATAGTAAATTACGCCTGTAGTCAGTGGTGCGAAGGCCGCCATATTAATCCATATAAAATTTAAATACTCTTATTGCAGTCCGTGCGTCTATTTGGCGCATAGAGTTTAGTTGTACGCAAATTGTATTATACATATTTCCTAGTAAATTGCGCCTGTAGTCAGTGGTGCGAAGGCCGCCATATTAATCCATATAACATTTAAATACTCTTATTGCAGTCCGTGCGTCTGTTTGCCGCAAAGAGCTCAGTTGTACGCATATTGTGTTATACATATTTGATAGTAAATTACGCCTGTAGTCAGTGGTGCGAAGGCCGCCATATTAATCCATATAAAATTTAAATACTCTTATTGCAGTCCGTGCATCTGTTTGGCGCAAAGAGCTCAGTTGTACGCATATTGTGTTATACATATTTGATAGTAAATTATGCTTGTAATCAGTGGTTCGAAGACCGCCATATTAATCCATATAAAATTTAAATACTCTTATTGCAGTCTCTGCGTCCGTTTGGCGCATAGAGCTCAGTTGTACGCAAATTGTGTTATACATATTTCCTAGTAAATTGTGCCTGTAGTCAGTGGTGCGAAGGCCGCCATATTAATCCATATAAAATTTAAATACTCTTATTGCAGTCCGTGCGTCTGTTTGGCGCATAGAGCTCAGTTGTACGCAAATTGTGTTATACATATTTCCTAGTAAATTGCGCCTGTAGTCAGTGGTGCGAAGGCCGCCATATTAATCCATATAACTTTTTAATTCTTCTATTTCACTCAGTGCATCTCAGTTTGGCGCAAATTGTGCACTTGTACGATAGTTTGTGGAAAACTATCAATTGCTAGTCCTACTGGGCAGTTGTAAATCTCAGGGACTGAATGAGGAACACTGTTGATTTTGTGTTACGTTTTTTCCACCAGACCGCATTTCACAGATATTTGATAGAAACAATTCTGTTTCTAATCTTAGTTGGCTGTTGGACATTAGAGGAATTTAAGAATAGCTGTGATTTGCCGTCTTTCAATAAGAGACTGTCATAAACTCTTCCATACCTGTGAAATTTTTATATTTCTGAACATGGAGCGAACTGCAGGTGGTAAGCGAGCACATAGGGGTGTAGGACATGGAGGCAGAGGTACGAGAGAAGGTGCTCCTTCCAGTGCTGGTGACAACACGCAAGCCAGCGGATCGTCGGTTGCAGGACCGTCAGGCCTGTCATTGATGGGTCGGTGCCCTGTGAATCTCAGTAACGAACAGCGTCGCCAATCTGTTCTTCAGTGGTTAATGCAACCTGCATCCAGCAGTCTTACCTCCTCGTCCTCCCAGTCACGGGCACTCCGGCTCTGCTAACTGAACCTGCGTGATCCACGTTTACAGCCTCACCTGCCTTGATCAGTCATTTCCTTCAACCGACTTGACAGTAGAATGCAATATTTTCAGACAGGCCTCGTTGACCTACTGGGGACATCTGTTTCGTTTGCTTCACATTCTAATGTCATGGTGGAACAATGTCACCAGTAGAATGGCAAGTAGCTCTAGCCGCAGCAGTATTGGAAAACGAGTTGTTTTTAATATAGTTTATTTCTTATTGAAAAATTTTCTGCTGATGGTCCATAAGGGCACCTTTGCGGGTTTTTTGGGTCATGCTGCATTACAGCATATGGATAGTCAATGTCCATTTCACTAAAATACTGCATCAAAGACTACTTTCTTCCGGCACTTTTTAATCTGTGGGTCATGCAGGTTTGAGGGTCATGCTGCGGTCCAGGACAGGTATAGTCAATGTCCAGTTAAACTAAAATGGTGGTTCAAAGACTCCTTTTTCCGCCACTTTTTAATCTGTGGGTCAGACAGGTTTAAGGGTCATGCTGTGGTACAAGACAGGGATAGTGAATAGTCTGTCAGTTTTTTTTCTGTGACTCTTGTTGCCTAATTGTCTTGCCTAAGATGTAGCACGTATCCAGTTTACTGTTGTGGATGTTAATTCCAGCTTCTCCACCCCTGTTTGGGTGTAAGAATGAAGGTGTTGTTCCTTCCCATAGACTTTAATGGTCATCGGCGATAATCTGTTATCGACTATCGTCATGATAATTGTCGATATCGACTCGATAACGATAGTTGACACAATCGCTCATCACTAGTCACGAGAAAACAATCTCTGAATCACATGGATAGGTTAAAGTGTCAAAAAGTAATTCTCACATAAAGTGACACATGCCAGATTTAAAAAAATGGGGCTCTGTCAGAGAGGCCAAAACTGACTCTGGCGGTAGGGGTTAATAACAAGAAATAAAAAAGAGAAATGGATCCACTGCTGGTCCAACGTAGTCCAATGAATCCAAAGTAGTTCAAAGTAAAAATACACACCAATCAGACACTGGCCTGAAAGCTATCTAAAGTACCTAGGGCAGCATGAATAATAAGTACAGCCCTGTAGGTAGGTGGCTTAAATGGCAATACTATGTCCAAGGAGATAGACCTGGTAAAATATTTGCTAATCATGTCAAAACATTACAAGCTAAAACAAAGATTTGCATGGGCCTTTGGGTTAGCTAATATATGATGCCATAGGGATAGCTATCACGTTTGCTGAATTCTTTTCCAAACTCTCCAACCTTAGGGATACTGAGGATCTAACTCCTCCCTCAACTCCCTTTGAAGTTCCTTTAGTCTTTTCCCACCCTGCTCCTTTCTCTTAATGCCCTGATATATCTAAAGGAGGTCCAAGAAGTTACATGTAAGGCTAAACATAAAACCCCAGGCTAAGATGGTCTGTGAGGGGACTTTTTCCAAATCTTGATATGAAACCTTATCCCAACATCTCTATAATCTTTTTAATAATATAGCTTCCAATTCATCTCCTCCAAAAGAACTCTTGGCCGCCAATATAATAATCATTCCCAATCCAAGCAAATCTTTTGATCAACTAGCTCATTATCGCTCAATATCATTACTTAACACTGATATTACATTTTTTGCCAAAATTCTTTGATATTAAATATTTTGCCAAATTTCTTGCCCTACACATCACAAGTTTTTCCCTCAGCTAGGGCATCCAGACCAGGTAGAATTTGTCCCTGCACATCAGGCAAGAGATGTAACGAGACTTGTTTCTAGACATAATACAAGTAGCCTCCAAATCTCCTCTAAATTCAATTATCTTGTCATTGGACGCAGAGAACACATTTGGCATGTTGAATTGACAATATTTAGAATCAGCCCTTTTAAACTTTGGCTTCTTAGGGTTTATAGCCTCTGCAATCAGCTCTCTAAACACTCTTCCATCAGCCAGTCTTAAACACAGAATTTTTATCTCAACCATTCACTCTGTGTAACGGTAACAGGTAGGGATGCCCTTTGTCTCTCCTCATATTCCTCCTGTGCATAGAAGCAATGGCTGAATATATTGAATCCAATCCTGTAATAGCGGGCATATAAGTCAACCATAGGGAGTATCTCATTGCTCATCTCAACACCTCATTGCCTGCCATTATTGACTCCTTGCGTGTAAGCCGAGTAAAATCCCAATAGTTGGCCCACTAAAAGATAACTGCTATATGGTTCCAAATAGTGCAGAGACTCTGTGAACATTGGAGTCTCTATGCTCTTTGGAACCATATAGCAGTTGGCTTTTAGTGGGTCAAGTATCATGATTTTAATCAGCTTACACTCATCTTTCCCTGCACCCTTCCGCTTGGAAGGACAAGGACTTTGCAACCAGCAGCGACCTCCTTACCAGGTGGCACCGGCATCTCGCCTAACGGAGAATTGTGCTTCCTTTATTTGCACAACGACACCAGGTGAGCAGACACAGTCACATTTACTTATTACCATCTGTGTGACACTATAATACATGAGGTTGCGTTCCGATATCGGCTTTTTTTTCTCCTGTTATCTTCATACATATCATTGACTCCTTAGATTTATTCTCCAAACCAGTTCGTATTCAATGAGGCCAAAAAGGAAATAGATTACTTGGGCATAAAGATAGCCATTTCCCCCAGACAAAATTATTTAGGTAAACAATGATTTATTATTCTCTTTGTTAGAAACAGAAGAAAAATGCCTCAACCCTTTTCACTTGTCTTGGCTGGGCAGAATTAATGCTTTTAAGATGCTTCTTCTCCCTAAATTTATATGCAGTATATCTGTAGGTGCATACCATATGTTTTTTTTTTTAAAACTTGTTTTTATTTGAAAACATTTTTCAATATACAACAGAAAAACTGGGTGCAAAATTACATACCAAAATAAACAATTCATATAACAGTTCACAGTTTATCATTTTGAGAGATAACTAGCTGATTAAACTGAGAATTCGTTTTTTTTTTAAATTTTCAAAATTTGATAATTCATGTCACATGCAGTATGTCTAAAACAGGAAAATTTATTAACTTGTGGTCAGTTAAAACATTTTTAAAAACTATTAAACATTGTGGTAAAAAAAATAAAAAAAAAATAAGTGAAATAAAAAAAAAATAAGGGGGGGGTTATAGTGGAAGCACCGTGGGCGAAGAGTAACCTAGCAATTCCTCTCCTGGCAATGAATTTCTTGAGTCTACTTATGTTCCCCCAGCAAGCCCCCAGACCCACAAGAACTGAACCCCAGGCTGCATCTGTTATTTTTAATCTACCAATAATTAGCGATGCAAGCTTTCAGATACCAACTTGTATTCTTTAAAGGGGATCATTATTTTTTGGATTTCCTAATTTTCTAAACATTTTTTCAATGAACGGTCCCCTTTTTTTAAAAATTTTTTTCCCTGTCTGTGCATTTTTTCCCATTTCGGTTTCCACTTGACCCATTTGCATGTAATATTTAATTTGATTAAATATTTAAAGGGGTACCTGGGGGTCTGGCTCCAGCCATTTATTTAGAAGTCATCGTTTGGTTGCTAGTAAGATTATTTTAAAGCAAATTAGGGAATTTATGTGCTTCTGGGAAATCATGAAAAAGGAGGATATTTGGGAAAAATTTAAACTTTGACCCCAAACCTGGCTTTTAGTTGTTCAGTCATTATTTTCCACAATCGCTGGGATGCCCACACTTTCCACATTCCATGAATCATAGTTGTTTTTTGCTGAGAGCATTTGGGGCAAGCGGTTTTATTCGTTTGGGGCTAAAGGATGCGGGGTAATATCAAATCCATAGATTGCATGGTGTATGAATTTAAAGTGCGTTTCCCTCCACTTCCCCACTGATAACGCCTTGCGTATGTTTTTCCCACCCTTTTAAAATAATTTGTGGGATATTATCTCCCGGAAACTCCCTTTCCCATTTTGCAAAAAGTTTTTCGTGCCAACCCCTCTAAATTCTTTTTCTTCAATTTGTTGTATATTAGCGACAGCGACGCTTTTACTAAGGTCAGTTCAATTAAGGAATCTAAAGGGCTAATGGGTAGTTCCTGTTAAAGGGTTTTAAATATTTTTGATTTGATAAAGCCAATAATTTGTCTATGGGCTAAGAATTGAGAGGTTTAGGCAGATTTATACTTAGTTCTTAAATTTTGGGAAAAAAAAAAAGTCGTGTTTTTGAACATCATAAAGATGCCGAAGACAATTCAGCCCCTTTTCCCCCATATTAAAAAAGTGGTTATTATGAATTCCTTGCGGGAATTCTGGGTGGTATTCTAAAAGGCATGTATTTACTTATAGGAAAAGGGGATTTTATATAGTTTCCTACTGGCTTTCCATGTTTGCTATAGTGTCTTTCATGAGGACACTTCCCTTGATGTGCTGGGGTAAGATGCAAATTTGGTATGTAGAGAGCTGACAAATTCCATGGGTTTGCCAGATCTGTTTCTATGCTAAAATTAGAAAAAAGGAGGTTTTGTTGATCCAATCAATGCAATGTCTGACAAGGCATGCCAGCTTGTATTTCCTCACATCTGGGAAATTCATCCCCTCCTGCGCCCTCGGCAACATTAATTTAGCCAGGGCGATCCTAGGACGTTTCGAGCCCCATATAAACCTTGAAAAGGCAGCTTGGATAATCTTAACATCTGAATGTTTTAAAAGAAGAGGGATTGTTTGGAGAGGATACAGAAGTTTTGGAAAGCTCATCATTTTAACCAAATGACATTTTGCCAATAGCGGGAGGGGGAGTTTCTCCCATCTGTGCAATTCTCTTACCACTTTCAGAATGATGGGAGGGAAATTTAATCTATATAGAGAATCTGGGGTTTGTCCAATTTGGATACCTAAATATTTTATTGCAGATTTGGCTATTGTTACAGAATTTTGTACATCAGGGGGCAAAGCAGTGTTGGGTCTCTTAGCAATGTTCAAGAGTTCTGATTTAGACTCATTAATTTTAAAACCAGAAAAACGGGTAAATACCCTGAGTTGATGTAGTAGGGGTTCCAGGTCTAAGTCCGGGTTTTTCATAAAAAGATTATGTCATCGGCGAACATACCCAAATTTTGGGACTTCCTTTTCCCCCCCACCTCAATCCCCTTGAATGTAGAAGATGACAACAAGAAACTACCCAAGGGTTCAACTGCAAGATTGAACAGAAAAGGGGATAAAGGACATCCTGTTTCGTTCCTCTTTTTTAATAAAATGGGGCTGAAAGGAAGCCAGGATGAATTACGGGCCATTGGGGCAGTATACAGGGAAAGCGATAAAGGTTCTGAAGGTCCTGTTAAGTGAATTTTGTCCAGAACTAGTCCCAGCCACCCCCAGTCTACCCGATCAAAGGCCTTTCTGCATCTATAGTTAGGAGGCAGCTGTTTTATGGAGATGGCCTATCATTTTAACTTCATCAAGGATGGTGAGTACCTTTTTTTATGTTCGCCATGCGGACCTGTTCTGAACAAATCCCCCCTGTTGTTTTCCTATTAATTTGGGGAGTATCCCTCCGAGTCTATCTGCCAATATTTTTGCCATAAGTTTTAGGTCAACTTTAAATTAGAAAAATTGGCCTGTAAGAAGAAGCCAGGGTCTGATCTTTTCCTAGTTTCAGTAGGACTTTAATGTGTGCAGTGTTCATCTGCGCTGGGATTTCATTTCCAGATAGGAAACCATTGTAGAGAGCTAAAGATGAGGGGATATCTGTACTTTCAGGATTTTAAAAAATTCCCCCGGTGAATCCGTCTGGGCCTGGGCTTTGTGTGGTTTTAAACAAGCTATAGCTCTTTCTTATTTTGGAAGTAAAATTGGTGCTCCAATCCCTCTCTTTCTTTTGGACGAGAGCGTTGGGAGCTTCACTTTGTCTAGCCATGATTTAGAAGAGACATCATTTAAGTGTTCCTTGCTGTAAAGATCAGCATAGAAAGAACGTAACACTTCCATAATGTCCCCCCCCAAATGTTTAAGTGATCCTTTTTTATCTTGAGAGAAGGAATGTGTGCAGCCGGGATCAATTTCCCTTTTGCGAATCTGGCTAGTAACTTTCCCGCTTTATTTCCGTATCTGAAAAGATGTGCTTCAAATTTAGACCGTTTTATTGTCTCCCTTTTTTCTAGCCCGATCTCATAGGCTTTTTAGTAGTACACCAAATCTTTTTTGTTGTTTTTGAAGGGTTTAGGGAAAATCTAGAATATGCCTCCCCTTTAAATTTTTTTTTGAGTGAGCTGAGGTTGCTAGAAATTTTTTTCCTCATACTAGTACATATGCAATCAACCGGGCCCCCCAAAACTGCTTTTGCCGTGTCCCAATATAGTTGTGGAGAGGTCAGCATGTAGGGAGTTTGTCGTTTGGTACTCTAACCACCATCCCTGTAGTGATTCTTGGAATTTCTCGTCCCCTGCCAAGAAGGATGGGAAACGCCAGATATAATCTGTTCCACGGGGAATAATATCCTCTAGGGCCAGAGTTATTGGTGATGATCTGATATAACCAGATCCTCTATTGTAGCTTCCCGTGTTCTTGGCAGTAGATGTTGAGACAGAAAAATGTTTGTCAATTCTTGACCAGGAGTGATGTGGGGGTGAAAAGGTGAGGGGTATTCCTTCCTTCCCGGGGGTAATACCCTCCATGGGTCACAAAGGTCAGTGTGTTCCAGAAATAGGGATAGAAATGACTCCCCACTTGTAGAGTGCAGAATTCCCTCCCTCCCTCTGGATCTGTCTTCAATATGACTGACTACCGCGTTTAGGTCACCTCCCACCACCTTATTCACCACTGGGTCCTTTAAAATTTTAGATTCCATGCCTTTGAAAAATGTCTTCCCTCCACTATTTGGACCATAGATATTATGGATTATACCTCTTCATTTGGAAATTGATGTGGATCTGAACCATCTTCCCTCTTCATCTGTTCACTGCCTATTTATTTGTCCTGCAAAGTTTTTATGTACAAGTATGAGCACCCCTGCTTTGTTTTGAACTGCTGGGGACCCAAATACCTTCCCCACCCAAAGCCGCTGCATGCGATGAAAGTCCCCCTCATGGAGATGAGTCTCCTGTAGCAATGCTACCCTCCCCTTTAAGCGCTTCAGTGTCGTATAATCATGAGACGCTTGCTGGGAATGTGACCCTTAACGTTCCACGAGACTATCCCCATAAAAAGTTACCAAGCAAAGAAGAATCTCCCTATCGGAGAAGATATTTTCGCCCACGGTGCCCCCCCAAAAATAAAAGGACATTAAAAATGGGAGAGAACAAAAAAAGAGAAAAGACAAATGTAAAAATACAAACCAATAAAGAGAAAAAAATCTCAGGTCCCTTACAAATAAAGTGACCAGAACCAGAAATTTGCTCTGATGGAAACGAGAGAATCCCTGAGCCAGCAAAAAAAAAATAGACAGAAGAGAGACAAAAAAGAAAATGTAAAAGTGCGTGCCAGTGAAGACAAGGAAATACCCGGCCACACCAACCATTCTAGCCATTGGACTTCTCTTTTTTCCATCAGGCCCTGTACAGTGTAACAAAAATCTTTCAAAATTAAATTGCTATCTCTTGCTCCAACTACCAAGCAATATAGATACTGTAAAACATACTAAACGCATACGACCTAATGTCTACTTTTTTTTAGCAATCATTAATGAAAAAGTATGACTGCTACTATTTTTTGTAATAGTTGACTTTACTGCAAAACGATATTTAAATTTAAACTTTTCTAAATAAATAGAAAGCACAATATTGCCACAAAAAATTTACCCCAAGATTGTTGGAGGAGCTGGTTATCTCACGTGGGCCATGACAGATGACGAGTTTTTTCGTTGTTCCTTGGGACTAGAGTGCTGTGAAGAATGTTCATCAGAATCAATTCTTTTCTTGTCTTGCTGTGAGGGAGGCCTTGGAGAGTGAGGTAAAGGTTTAAGGGATGAGGAACCTTCGTCTTCCCTTCTTCTTCGATTCCGTTCAAGTTTTTTTTCGCTTCTGCTGGGGAAAGGGTTTAGGAGTTTGCCATTTTTGTGGAAAATTCTTAATATTGCTGGGTACATAAGGGCAAAGCGTTCTTGGCGATGTAATAATTCAGAGCAGATTGTAGAAAAGGCCCTCCTCTTCTTCGCGACATCCGCTGAAAAGTCTTCAAAAATTAGAACCTTATGTCCTTGAAGTTCAGACCCCACTTGAGGGTTTGAAGGCCCAAGATGACCCATTGTCTGTGTAATTTAGATATTTCACAATGATTGCCTTGGCCTTTCCCTTAGTGCCGGATTTACATTGATTTGGCTGCCCTTTTTCTCCCTCTCAGATTTAGGGCCCAGCCCGGGGAGCCGTTCTAACTTTACAGATGTGAAATGCCAGGGGCCTCAGGGAGATCTCTTTCACATAGCATATTAGCTCTTTTGGTGGGACCGTTTCTGGGATCCCAATATTACGGAGGTTATTTCGTCTAGACCCATTCTCCAGGTCCTTCTACTTTTTCTGATCTTTTATTTTCTTGGACAGTTTCTTGGGGTTTGAGATCTTTACGTTCTGTACAGTGTTTTCCCAAGTCTTGAATTTTGGTTTCCTGTGCATTAGTCTTTGGACACTGTGGGTTACCTCTGATTGAATTTGGGCAAGCATGGCCGTATCATGGAGCCATGATCTTCCTTTATTTCCGGACCCATTTGGCGTTTCATCTCCTTGGCTAGGCGCTTATAATTAATTTTTCCTGTGTGTCCCCTTGCCCTTCTGAAACCTCACTGTAATCTTCTGTACCCAGAGGGTGAGTGATCTCTAGTTGTGAGGGAGGGAATCGTCAAATCTCTCTGAGGTGTGAGAGAAGGATTTATTTCCTTTATTTTTCTTCCTTGGTGTTCCACTCGGACCCATTTTTTTAAAGTATCGGTCCATAGGAGTATTTTTGTTTCACAGTACTTTGACAAGCTTTACTGAGCCAATTCCTGTGGGGAATGTGATCGATTTTATAGTGCAGTTTTTGTCTTCCTGTGTAAAACTGGTATATAATTCCTTCACTGGGTAGAGTTAGAGGGTATCAAAGTATAAAAATTGTCTTTTTAATAGAACAGATTTTATAGCCCCGGGCTTTGTCTCCTCTCTGGCTAAAGTTGGTATACAACAAACTTTGACTAAATTTTTAGCAGTCTTTAGCGCCCTCTGCTGGACAAAGCTGACAGTTGCAGGATATGAGACTTGGCAGAGGATCGCAGCGCTCTCTCTCTCCCACACAGCAGGCTTAGAATTCTGTCGGTGCTTGCACAGCAGGTGCAGTGAAGAGACAGGTAAGATGTGGCTCCAGTTACAGAGATAGGCAGCTGTGTTATACTTTCTGAAGCAGGGGCAGCGAGGAGGCACTATGTAGGTGCTATTTCCCACTTTGCAGTTGGAGAAATGCAGGGTCACTGTGTTAAAGCAGTGCTGTTGCTTTTAGATGATCAAGCTACAGTTTTGGTCGCTGGAGTGTGACTGGGAGGTTTGGGTTTCAGCCTGTGTGTTACTGAGGCTCCCGCCTCGTTATGGGCTGTGACAGTGTTTCTCTCAGAACAGTTCCCAGGCAAGTAACAGGTACCCGTAGCCTCCCTATGGTTGTGCAGTATGGAGCCGATGCCCGAGTCCTCGGACGTGATTTACAGCCTTAGATTTTGTTATCAGCAGCAGAGCTGAGCCGGCCAGCTGCCCACATGGCTAAGATGTCCGTCAGTAGATAAAGTTGATTCTGTCTATCTCAGGGTTGCAGAGAGGGTCAGAAGCCAGCTGGGTGCCTTCTATCTGCCTTCTGATAACAGCAGGATGATTGATGATAGGTCTAATGCCGGGTAATCTAGCAGATAATTGCTGTTCAGACGGAGCTCAGAAAAGCACCTCAGGCCATGATGGCGCCAAAACCGGAAGTCAGCGGTGCATACCATATGTTATCCAAATAACCACTAAGTTTACTTACTAAGGAGACATTTAAGGTAGAGTTTATCTCATCTCTCTGCACATCAACAGGAATGTTATTTTCCTCTGTTAATATGGTGGGGAATTTTTTTTAATAGATTAGCTTTATCCTCATCAACCTCTACATTATGTCCCTCTTTCAATAATACAAGGTTCACTGCTTACCTCTCACAGCTGATGAATATTAGCAGGTTCACGGTCTGCATACTCTGGGACCCTTAGGGTTTTTAGTGTTGCTTAATCCATAAATTGGCAGCCAGCACCAAGGAAATGGCAAGTTTCCATAATTCACAGCTTTATTTCATAGTATAAAATACAAAATTACATCCAACAACTTAGGCGGTCTGCAAACTTGAAATGTTTTTTTTTCTTTACTTTGCTTTGATTCCTGTGAAATACCTAAAGGGTTAAAAAAAACTTCCTAAATGCTGTTTTGAATTTATTGAAAGTATAAGTGTAGTTTTTGGAAAATTTATGGGGATGTCCAAGATGCATGCCTCTAAGCAGTGAACTGGTCCATTAAAGAAATCTGTTGCAAATTTTCTTGATGATTTGAAAAATTAGTATTAAACTTATAAGCCTTGTAACATCCTAAAAAAATAAAGGGATATTTATAAAAATATGACAACCTAAAGGAGACATATTGTAGATGCTTATATTCAACTGCTTTGTAAAGTATGACTGTCTTAGAAGCAGAAAAATTCAGACTGAAAATGGCACTTTTTTTCTAATGTTTGTAAAAATCTTTTTCACAAACAGGCTGTATCAGCTGAAAATTGTCACTATCTCAAAGTACAATGTGTCATGAAAAAAAAAATCTCAATATCACATCGATACATAATAGTTAGAGATGGGCGAATCGATTCTAACGAAGTGGAATTCGTTTAGAATTTCAGGAAAACTTCGATTCTGAATGAAGTCGAAGTTTGGGGTAATTTGCGGGAACGAAGTGTGTTTTTAATTGATAAAATGGCTGCGAGCACATGGCGTTACATGGGGCAAAGACGTCTGGGAGGAAGAAGGGCGTAACCTACATGACATGTGCAGAGATGAAGCCAATCAGAGACCGGCGGGATTCTGTGATGTCACCGCACTATATAAGCTCGGGCGCGACGCTGGGAGCTCATACCGCTCTCACTGTACTGAGTAGGGAAGGTGCTGCCGCGGCTGCTTGTGATATCTCATACTAAAAAACTCACTTTTATACAGCGATTTTTAAGGGGTGTCACAGCTTATCTCAGAGAATGCTTCTCTTACGTTCTAATTCTGATTTTGTGGGGTATTGGAACAGAAGTCCAGAGGTTAATTAAGCGTTGTTCGCTGTTGTGGTCACTAAAAGAAACGTTCTTTTTCACCGCCAAAGAAGACATTTTGCCTGTAGCATAATTCATAACCGAAGGTTAATTACAAGTTTTTCTGTTGTTGTGTACCGTAAAATACATGCCATTTTAACACGCTACAAAGCTGGTAATTGTTGGCAGCATATTTCTTTTGCACAATTTACATCCAGGGGTTAATTAAGCGTTGTTGTGCTGTTGTGGTCACTAAAAGAAACTTTATTTTTCACCGCCAAAGAAGACATTTTGCCTGTAGCATAATTCATAACCGAAGCTTAATTACAAGTTTTTCTGTTGTTGTCTACCGTAAAATACACGCAATATTAACACGCTACAAAGCTGGTAATAGTTGGTTGCTCATTTCTGTTGCGCAATTTAGATCAAGGGGTTAATTAAGCGTTGATCTGCTGTTGTGGTCACTAAAAGAAACATTCTTTTTCACTGCCAAAGTAGACATTTTGCCTGTAGCAAAATTCATAACCGAAGGTTAATTACAAGTCTTTCTGTTGTTGTGTACCGTAAAATACACGCCACTTTAACATGCTACACAGCTGGTAATTTTTGGTTGCTCATTTATTTTGCGTAATTTACATCCAGGGGTTAATTAAGCGTTGTTCCGCTGTTGTGGTCACTAAAAGAAACGTTCTTTTTCACTGACAAAGAAGACATTTTGCCTGTAGCAAAATTCATAACCGAAGGTTAATTACAAGTCTTTCTGTTGTTGTGTACCGTAAAATACACGCCACTTTAACATGCTACACAGCTGGTAATTTTTGGTTGCTCATTTATTTTGCGCAATTTACATCCAGGGGTTAATTAAGCATTGTTCAGCTGTTGTGGTCACTAAAAGAAACGTTCTTTTTCACTGACAAAGAAGACATTTTGCCTGTAGCAAAATTCATAACCGAAGGTTAATTACAAGTCTTTCTGTTGTTGTGTACCGTAAAATACATGCCACTTTAACATGCTACAAAGCTGGTAATTTTTGGTTGCTCATTTATTTTGCGTAATTTACATCCAGGGGTTAATTAAGCGTTGTTCCGCTGTTGTGGTCACTAAAAGAAACGTTCTTTTTCACTGACAAAGAAGACATTTTGCCAGTAGCATAATTCATATCCGAAGGTTAATTACTAGTCTTTCTGTTGTTGTGTACCGTAAAGTACATGCCACTTTAACATGCTACAAAGCTGGTCATTTTTGGTTGCTCATTTATTTTGCGCAATTTACATCCAGGGGTTAATTAAGTGTTGTTCCGCTGTTGTGGTCACTAAAAGAAACGTTCTTTTTCACTGACAAAGAAGACATTTTGCCAGTAGCATAATTCATATCCGAAGGTTAATTAAGCCTGTTTGTGCTTTTATATTCAGTAAAATACACAGTGTATTTAAACGGCACATACAAGTAAATTTTTCCTGCCCATATGTGGAGCGCAATTTATATCCAAGGGTTACCCAAGCTTGTTACTGGGTTCATTTGGAGTCAAATACAGGGTGTGTATTTATCATATACAGATATCTTCATCAAACAGTGTCTGTACATTTTAGAACAAACAGTATGTCAGACAGAGAGGTGGTAGGCTCTTCACCTGCGAGTGGCAGTGGCACAAACATTCCTGGAGCAGGCCCAGGTCGCAGCACAGCAATGGGACGTCGCAGCAGGGCTCACTCGGTGAGGCCACAACTGCCGCTGTCATCTAGCGGTCGTATGCTGGCCAGCAACCCAAGGGTTCTTGAATGGTTGACTAGGTCATCCACTTCCTCCCAGATGACATCTGACAACCCCAGCCAAGAGTCGGTGGGAACGTCAGACACAACCCTTAGTTGGCATGGCCCGGGAGCGGGTCAGCGGCCCTCACCTGTCCTCAACCCGCCTCTGTCCCATCCGGTTCCCTCAGCCTGAGATCTACTATGTGGTCTGGGCTCAGCGCCACTATATAGCGAGGATGAACAATTTGAGGAGGGCAGTCAGCAGCTACTTGGCAGCGAAGAAATGGGGCCAATATCCCCTGCTTCTTGCAGTAGGCGGCAAAGTATAGATGTGGAGAGTGGCATGGGAGGTCATGTTGTGAGGGGTTAGCCTCTGCATACCAAGACCGGTGATGAGGACAGCAGTGACGATGAAATACAAATAGATGATGATGTAGCCGACCGCACTTGGGAGCCGGGTGAAGCAAGGGCTTCATCATCGTCAGGAGAAGAGGGCGTCAGCTTGCGCATCAGGCAGTGGCGCAGCCAGCAAGTGGGTTGTGTGACCGTGAGTCAGCAGGGTAGCAGCAGTGTGAGGTCAGGAGCCAAGCGGCCACGGGGTAAAAAACCCGCTTCGCAGGTCCAAGAAAGTAGCGGCACAGGGGCTCAGCGAGGCAGCAGTGGTAGTAGTCACTCAGTGCGGAGCGTTGGCGGTAAAATCAGATACTCGGCGGTGTGGCAGTTCTTTGCTAAGACACCGGAGGAGCCGAATATGGGTATATGTAGAATCTGTAGGCAGAAAGTGAAGCATGGCCAGGGTGCTAACGTTGACACCACGGCCCAGCGTCAACACATGCAGCATCACCATCCGGTGGCCTGGAAGAAACGTGGTTCAGATGTGGCGGTCCATCCTGCCGCCGCAGCAACAGCAGCAGCGCCCAGTGGCACGCATGCCATTGCAGCCAGTCAAGGCTCCACCACCTCTGCAGAAGGGAGATATTTCTCTTTGCCATCATCTCCCGGTCCAGATGCTCCTGCTATTCGCTAGTCATGGCGCCAGCAGTCGTTCAGCGAGGCGATTGCAAAGA
The DNA here is from genome assembly GCA_025379985.1 of Phyllomedusa bahiana. Taxonomy (NCBI): domain Eukaryota; kingdom Metazoa; phylum Chordata; class Amphibia; order Anura; family Hylidae; genus Phyllomedusa; species Phyllomedusa bahiana. Next base: position 54,015 of record JAODAL010013881.1, read on the forward strand.
GACAACAGTATCCTAAGGTGCAGAAGCTGACCGTGCTCCTGTCCAAGTTGTTGGTACTGCAGTCCCTCCCTTTCCAAATGGTGGACTCTGCACCGTTCAGAGAACTAATGGCTTGTGCCGAGCCGAGATGGAGAGTTCCAAGCCGTAATTTCTTTTCCAAAAAGGCAGTACCAGCACTTCATAAATATGTAGAACAGAAAGTGGGCCAGTCCTTGAGCTTATCGGTTTGTTCCAAGGTGCACGGCAGCACGGACGTCTGGAGCTGTAACTACGGCCAGGGCCAGTACATCTCCTTTACGGCCCACTGGGTGAATGTGCTTCCTGCCCAGGCACACCAACAATTTGGACAGGAGACGCCGCTTTCTCCTCCACGTTGTCAAACTGCGGCTCCTGCGCCAATGTCCGCCTCCTCCTCCTCCACCACCACCACCATCTCAGCCTCCACAAGTACTGCTCCATCATACCACATGTGTAGGGCACAGCGGTGTCATGCAGTTCTACACCTGGCTTGCCTCAGCGAACGAAGTCACACAGGGGAGGAACTGCTCCGCGTCAAGCAGCAAGAAATCGATGTGTGGCTTTCTCCGCGCCAACTGCAAATCGGAACCATGGTGACAGACAAAGTTAGTAACATGGTGTCCGCGCTGCAGCGAGGAGGGATGGTCCATGCGCCCTGCATGATGCACGTGTTCAATTTGGTTGTGAAAAGGTTCCTGAAGTCTTCCACCGATCTTCAGAAGATTCTGAAAATGGCCAGGAAACTGTGCATGCACTTCATCCATTCCTACAAAGCCAGGAACACCCTCCTCGAGTTGCAGGAGCAGAACGTCCTCCCCCAACACACTCTGATATGTGATGATTCCACCCATTTGAATTGCAGCCTGCACATGTTGGACCGACTGTATGAACAGAGAAAGGCCATTAACGATTTTTTGATGATCCAGGCGGACAGGAGTACTCCCCTGTGTAACTTTGATGTCAGCCAGTGGCAGCTCTTGCGTGACACCTGCCGTTTGTTGAGGCCATTCGAGGAGGCGACGTTATTTGTCAGTCGCCAGGACTACAAAATGAATAACGTCATTCCACTGCTTCATGTCCTGGAACAAATGCTGAAAAATCTGTCTGGGCAGGGGACTGGAGATGTGGCGACTACATCTCACGGCCATATGAGTCCGGTGGGGACTGAAATGGAGGAGGAGGACATTGGAGAAAAAGCATTGTCTGGTGAAATGAGTGGATTTTCTACCCAGGTAACAAGAGAGGAGGAGTAGCTGGAGGAGGTAGATGGAGATGAGGAAGACGAGGCAGATGACCCCCAAGCACCGTGCCAGTATACAGTGTAGATGGAGGCAGGGAGCCCCTCGGAGTCACTTGTGCAGATGGCCCGCAGCATGCTGATTTGCCTGGCTAGTGACAAGTGAATAGTCACCATCCGGCAGAGGGATGACTTCTGGCTCTCCACCCTATTGGACCCTCGCTACCGGTCCAAAATGGGAGCCTTTTTCCCAGCTGCTGAGAGGGAGGAAAAACTCAAATACTATAGGGAAATCCTCCGTAGTCAGTTGGCCGCTGCCTATGTGCGGCATCGTCCCTCCTCTGACAGGTCTGACCGGGGGGTTCTTCAGCGCTCACGTACTACTGCCGCGGCTGCTGGGGGAAGGTGGGGGGGTAGGAGCAGTACCAGCTCCATCAGCAGCAACCTAAGTCTGGAGTCACTGATGAGCAGCTTCCTTCACCCGCCTAGTGAGGAGAGCAGTTGCCAGCAGCAGCAGGACCTGGAGCAGACCCTGAACCAACAAGTGGTGGCCTACTTGGACAGCACTCTGCCACCCCAGTTAGAAGATCCGCTGGACTACTGGGCAGCCAAACTGGATGTGTGGCCGCAACTTGCCGAGTTTGCAGTGGAGAAGCTGTCCTGCCTGGCCAGTAGTGTGGCATCAGAGCGGGTGTTCAGTGCAGCGGGGGCCATCATTACCCCAAGGAGAACCCGCTTGTCCACGGGAAATGTGGAACGACTGAACTTTGAAAAGATAAATCATGCGTGGATCGGACAGGATTTCCACACACCAATGCCTTAGGCGACAGATTACATCAGCCATGACGTCTCACCCAAACTTTTAGAAATGAGTCTGGGTTCAAACTACCTGCCTCAGCCACTATTCTGATGCCGCCACCCACCTGACGCCACACATCTGCTGACAGTTTCTCCATCTGCCACCAACCATCTTTACCAGGGACTGGTATTGCCACCCACCTCCACACTCTGTCATTGTGCCACTGTCTGACCTCATGCTGCTGCTGCCGTGACCTCCACTCTCTGTCATTGTGCCACTCTGTGGCCTACTCCTGTTTTTGCCACCTCCAGAATGTCATTGTGCCACTGTCTGACCTCATGCTGCTGCTGTGGCTGCTGCCATAACCTCCACACTGTGTCATTGTGCCACTCTGTGGCCTACTCCTGTTTTTGCCACCTCCAGAATGTCATTGTGCCACTGTCTGACCTCATGCTGCTGCTGTGGCTGCTGCCGTGACCTACACACTGTGTCATTGTGCCACTCTGTGTCCTACTCCGGTGTTTGCCACCTCCAGAATGTCATTGTGTCACTGTCTGACCTCATTCTGCTGCTGTGGCTGCTGCCGTAACCTACACACTGTGTCATTGTGCCACTCTGTGGCCTACTCCTGTTTTTGCCACCTCCAGAATGTCATTGTGCCACTGTCTGACCTCATGCTGCTGCTGTGGCTGCTGCCGTAACCTCCACACTGTGTCATTGTGCCACTCTGTGGCCTACTCCTGTTTTTGCCATCTCCAGAATGTCATTGTGCCACTGTCTGACCTCATGCTGCTGCTGTGGCTGCTGCCGTAACCTCCACACTGTGTCATTGTGCCACTCTGTGGCCTACTCCTGTTTTTGCCACCTCCAGAATGTCATTGTGCCACTGTCTGACCTCATGCTGCTGCTGTGGCTGCTGCCGTAACCTACACACTTTGTCATTGTGCCACTCTGTGGCCTACTCCTGTTTTTGCCACCTCCAGAATGTCATTGTGCCACTGTCTGACCTCATGCTGCTGCTGTGGCTGCTGCCGTAACCTACACACTTTGTCATTGTGCCACTCTGTGGCCTACTCCTGTTTTTGCCACCTCCAGAATGTCATTGTGCCACTCTCTGACCTCATGCTGCTGTGGCTGCTGCCGTCACCTCCACACTCTGTCACTGATGTTGCCACCTGAGCCCTCAGCTTGTTTTTTTCCAGCTTTCGCTGTCATGACTTTATCAGGCTACATTCCCGCTTCAGTTTTTTAGTCAGTTTTGCCCTCTTAAGTGCCCAGGGAATTTTATAGTGAAGCGATTCTAAGAGCGGCGGCAGTCATCTTTGTGTCATACTAAAACACAACATTGTATGAAGACCAAACCAAGCTCCCTCTGCATATTTAAGCATGGAACAATGTTCTACAGCACCCTGCAGGCTCTGTGCAGCCTGGAAATAGCTGTTTTTTAACGTGATTCGTCCCGAAGTAATTCAGACCGAATCAAATTTTTTAGAAATTCGCCCATCTCGAATAATAGTATTGCAAAGTTATTTTCCTATACAGTGACGCATTTAAGATTTAAAAAAAATAGGGCTTTATCAGAATAGTCAAAGGTAGCTGCTGCTGTAAGGGGCTAAAGTTATATCAATTTGCCAATACTAAGCATCAAATGCAAAACAGGTATTAAGATTTTAAAATCTGTGACAGAAAAACAAAAGCGAGCAAAGAGAAAACTTTTGCTCTTGACAGTTATTTTTTTTTCCTTTATTCTATATGTACTGAAATTACTTGAAAAAATAACAGTAAGGGCTTGTTCACACAGAGTTTTCACTCCATGTTACAAGCGATCTACAGATCCGTCTCTGGGACCGACAGGACAGACCCAGAGACGGATCTAAACAATTAGCAGTGACTTTCCTGGCCTCGGATAGCGATTCCACCAGTGATTTGGACGAGGAGTTTATTGCATTCAACTTGTCCGAAGCATCCGAGTCCTCCTCCGCCAATGAGGGTTCCTCCCGTAGACACCTCTGTGTGTCAGAAGAGGTGACTCCCAAAGTAGTGACCCCATATGGACTCCCGCCCCTGATGATTAGCAACCACAAATTCCTGACTTTGTGGCCACCAGGAGTCCGTGTAAACAGTACAGGCCTCACTGAAATAGATTTTAAATTTTTTTTTTTTTTTCCGAAGATCTGGTAGATGTCATAGTGGCTCAGACAAATTTGTATGCCCAGCAGTTTTTGGCTCTAAAACCTCCGTCGTCATTCTGTAGGTGGACCCCCACGGATGTTGCAGGGATTATGACATTTTGGGGCCTTATTCTGCATATGTGCATAGTGAAGAAGCCCGGGGCCCGGCAGTATTGGAGTACTCATATTATATTATATTATTATATTTTTTACAGTACTCCCTTTTACCGCCATGCCATGTCATGTCTGCTCTTTGAACAAATACAAAGATTTTTGCATTACACCGGTAATGCGCTGTGCCCGCCCCGTGATGACCGCACCTATGACCGCTTGTACAAAGTTCGTCCTGTTGTCACCCATTTCAGCGCCAAATTTTCAGCGGTCTATACCCCTAAGAAATGTATTTGTGTGGACGAGCCACTCTTAGGGTATGTTCACACGGCTTAATTGCGGGGCGTACAGTACCCCCACAATTAAGCCGGGTCTTCGGGAGTCACGCTGATCAGCGCGTACTCCCTTGGCGCGTATCTCCCTGAGGTTTGAAAAGTTATTCAAAAATAAAGAAGTATTGTATGGACCAAAATATCCTTCTAACTTAAAGCACAATATGTCACAAGAAAACATTCTCTGAATCACCTGGATAGATAAAAGCATTAAAAAGTTATTCTCACATAAAGTGACACGTTAGATTTTAAAAAATGGGGCTCTGTTAGGAAGGCCAAAACTGGCTCTGGTGGTAGTGGTTAAAGGGGTGTTCCACCATAGACTTTGATGGCATATCGATAGAATGTGCTATCAAACTCCGAAAGGTTTGCGGCCCACCTCTGGGACCTGGACCTATCTTGGGAATGGGCCCCCAAAAGTGTTTGCTCCAAATAGGGCACCTACCTCTGCCTGTTGTTAAAAAGGTGCATTTATGTATGGAGCAGATTCATGAGTTCACTCCATAAAAGGCACTTTTTTTTAACTTACCCTACATGGGGTGGTTTATCTTGTGGGAGGAAGATGCTGTCAGATAAGTGGCGCCCCAGTGTACTGCTGGAAGGAGAGGGAGGAGTAGTGACTGCTTTGCAGACTGCAGGCACTCTTCAGGACAGGTAAGTGTAGTTCCTTGGGGGAGGTATAGGAGATTAGAGTAAAAGAGAAAGTAGTTGGTGGGGGAGAGAAGTTTAGAGTGGTGGAAGGAGATGGTGGGTTTTAAAGTGGTAAGGTGAGGCTAGAGGATGCGGTGGGGAGGGTTAGAGTAGATGTCTTCCTCTACTCTAACCCTCCCCACCTCCTGTTACAGGTGGGAGGTTTCAGAGATGACAAGGGGGTAGGTTGGGTTGTGTGGAGAGGTGGGTGTAGCATACTTTTATATGCATATATTTTAACTTTTTATTACCATTTACTTTCATATTCATTTAATTCATGTATGCACATGATTTTCATTTATTTTTAAACACACTCTTTCTTTTATTCCAATCCATCACATATTCTCCCTCTAATTTTCCCTAAAATATGTTTAGATCATAAATTTATATTTTTATTCCTTTTACACATTATTTTCATTACATTATTTTCATTACGTCATGTCCACACATTCATACTTTTCCTTCCTCTGGTGCAATGGAGGATTAGCCTTCCCCAATGACACGTTGGGTAAACATCATAGCCACACTGTCATGTAAAGCACCATGGACATAGGTTCTGGTGCCCTGGAAAGCTGCAAGAAGTGCTGTATTGTTATGATTTTTACCAGGTATATCTCTTTCTTTATTACTTCTGGTGTATTTGGGTGGACAGGTCTTTATTCTGTAGGTCCCTCAAAATAAAGCCCTCACCCAAAACGTGTGTTGGGAATATTTTTTTCCATTTTGGTTCCATTTATGGGTAATTATTACTTATGATCATACATGTCACTTGACTGTTTTTCTCTACTCACACTGACTTTATAGTCACATTTATACTTTGGGAAGTTGTTTTTCTCATTTAATAATTTTTGACATGCTTTGTTTGCACTTTATTGTACATAAACTGTCAATGCTTAATGTAATATTACACTATTTTGTATGGCCACATACATGCAGGCCCTGGGTTATGAACGGGATAGGGACTGTAGGTTCATTCTCAAGTTGAATTTGTATGTAACTCGGAAGAGGTATATTTAGTATGTGTGGTGTGGCATGCTGGCACTTGTAGTTCCATGTTCCACAGCAGCTAGTAGCTGTGGAACTACAAGTGCCAGCATGCCACAGCAGCACATGTTAAACACATGTACTAATCAGCACCCATACAATTAGTATATGTGTGGTGTGGCATGCTGGCACTTGTAGTTCCACAACTACAAGTATCAGCATGCCACACATGGGTGCTGATTAGTGCATTTGGCCGGAGAGAAGTGTGGGAGGGAGGCAAGACCTGTAACAATTGAGGAAGAGTGGTGCCAAGTGGTGACAAGAGCAGCGCAAGGGAGAGCAGTGCCAGGGCAACAGATGCGGTGTGAGGGTGAGCAGTGCCAGCACTGAAAATATGGCAGAACACTGAGGTAACCAAATGGCAGAAGCAACGGTAAAAAACAGCTTTGCTGCGGCTGAATGGAATAGGTATGTCAGAGATGTTATGGGGCGTGACTCTGTGTGTGATTTCAGCACACCAAGCCATGCGCCATAAATTCCCATTTGTAACTAGGGGACAGTCACAAATGGGAAAGACGTAAGTCGGGGACTTCCTGCATTTATTTATTTAATATGCATTATGCACTTGATTGATTATCAGTTATATTTCATCCACTATCATGTTGTATCTATTTTTAATGATACTATTGTTATCTTATGTATTTATTTCCAAAAATTGTGATGACCATATTTCCCCTTTGAACCATTTATGCTTTATTTATTTTTTTGTATTTTTTATGCATGGTAATCTTATACTTATATTATTGGTATAATTTCATATTTTTTGTGACTAAAATTTGTTGTTTCTTACACATTTTTTGGAGTATTTCTAGTAGTTTATGCTAGTTCATTTTATTTCCTTTTTGTGGCCAGTGGAAACATTAGCTTATCCCACATAAAAAGCCCTTACACAGCTCTGTCAATAGAAAAAATAAAAATATACATTGATTCATAAAGATGGGTATCGCTGTAATCATATCACCCCGCAGAATAAAACTAATGTAATTTATACTGCATGGTGAACGCTGTAAAAATAAAAAATATGACAACATAAAGACACAATATTTTGCAAAGCATTTCTATTGTGTAAAAGTAGTAAATCATAAAAATAACTATAAACAATTTATATTGTTGTAATGGTACCAACCTGCACAGTACAGTTATCAGGTTATGTATACCACATGGCTACCACTGTAAAAATAAAACCCAAAAAACAATGACGGAATTGCTGTTTTTTATTTTCCATTTTCACAACCCAGTGGCAAAAAAATTAGTGAAACACCTGTGGGCCCAAAATTCCCAATACACCCTTATTGCTTTCACACAGTGTGTTTATGGTGCGTTTTTTGGTGTGTTTTACTTGCAGAAATGAACAGTATTAACTGCCTTTATTGCTGTGCATTTTTGCAATTTAAAAATGCACCCAAAACATACCAAAACTGACTGTGTCAAATCACCCTTCGATGAATTACTTGAGGGTTGTTATTTCCAAAATAGGGTGCCTTCCGAAAGGTTTTACCTGTACTGGTACTTCATTGGCTTTGCAAATATAACAGGGCACCCACCAAAATCTGTAGCTCAAAAGGCAAATAGCGCTCCATTCCTTGTATGCCCTGTCATGCACCCAGGGCTGGGACAATGGGTAGGCAGAGGTAGGTCGCCTAGGTTACCTACCTCTGCCTGTCAGTAGGGGGCGCAGGGAAGGTATGAGCCGACTCAGAGGCTGAGCCGACTCCATACCTGGAAGGTCCCAACTGTAGGTCACAACCGGCACCTTCCTTCAGCTGTAGATCACACCCCCGCCCCTACGGCACCACGTGAGGAGGGGGGGGGGGACTCACATTGATGTCAGTGCAGGAGGAAGGAACATTAGGAGAAGTAGTACACCTCTCCTAACAGTCCTTCTCTTCTGGCAGCTCCTGTCACATGACAAGAAGCTGTCAGCACATGAGCGCCCAGTGTGCTGCTGGGAAGAGTGGGCGGAGCATAGGCTCTCTCTCCCAGCAGAGCACTTAGGGCCACATGTATGAAAACTGGCTAGGTCTATAATTCACCCTGTTGCTCATAGCAACCAATCAGAGCGCCCGTTTCATTTTTCCACCATATGAAATTAAATGGGCGCTGAGATTGGCTGCAATGGGCAACAAAGTGAATTTTAGACCTAGACGGTTTTCATACATGTGGCCCTTAGTGTTGAAGATAGAAGAATGTAGAACTCCAGGACAGGTGAGTGTTGTCTGTGGGAGGGGGGGCAGGCCATTTGGGTAGGGAGGGGATTAGAGCAGGGGTGGGAGGCCATTATGATTGGGGGGAATCAGAGTGGGGGAGAGGCCATTAGGGTAGGGAGGTAGGGAGGTAGGCCATTAGGGTAGGAGGAAGGATTGGGGGAGGCCATTAGGGTAGGGGGGGGATCAGAGCAGCGGGGTAGGCCATTAGAGTAAGGGAGGGGATCGGAGGGGAGGCCATTAGGAAGGGGGGAATCAGAACGGGGCGGAGGCGATTAGGGTAGGGGTGGAGGCCTTTAGGGTAGAGGTGGGATTAGAGCAGGGGGGAGGCCATTAGGGTGGGGGAGGGATCCAGGGAAGCCCTTAAGGAAGGGGGGATCAGAGCAGAGGGGTGGGGAGAGGCCATTACGGTAGAGGGGGAAAAGAGTGGGGGAAGTCATTAGGGTGGGGGAGGATCAGAGCACGGGTTGGGGTGTCAGATCATTAGGGTAGGGGGGATCAGAGTGGGGAAGAGGCCATTAGGGGAGGGGATCGGGGAGGCCATTAGGGTAGGGAGGAGTATCATAGCAGGGGGGGGTGAAGGGAGGCCATTACGAATGGGGGGATCAGAGCTGGGGAGGCCATTAGGGTAGAGGGGCGTCAGAGCGGGGGGGGGGGGGGCTGAGGGTAGGGGATGGGATTAGACCAGGGAGAGGCCATCAGAGAAGGGGAATCAGAGCAGGGGGAGGCAATTAGGGCAGGGGGATAAGAGCAGGTGGGGGGGCAATAGGGTAGGGGGAATCAGAGCAGGGGGAGGCCATTAGGGTAGGAGGGGATCAAAGCAGGGGGTGGGGTAAGCCATTAGGGTAGGGGGTGGGATCAGAGCAGGGGGGAGGCCATTAGGGTAGGGTGGATCAGAGCAGGGGGAAGGCCATTAGGGTAGGGTGGATCAGAAAAGGGGGAAGAGGCCATTAGGGTAAGGGGATCAGAGCAGGAGGGAGGCCATTAGGGTAGGGGGGATCAGAGCAGGGGGAGTAATAAGGGCAGGGGATAATCAGAGGGTGGAGGGAATTAAGGCGAGGGGTAATAAGGGCAGGGGGAACAGAGCAGGGTGAGTAATAAGGGCAGAGGGATAATTAGAGAAGGAGGGGGAAGGAATTAGGGCAGGGGATCAGAGCATGGGGAGTAATTAGGGGAGGGGGTAACAGAGCAGGGGGTAAGTAGAGCAGGAGTTGGGTAATAAGGGCAGGGGGTAATTAGAGCAGGAAGGGGAGAGAATTAGGGCAAGAGGGATCAGAGCAAGGTGGAGGAATTAAAGCACGAGGGGAAGGGAATTAGGGTGGGGGGATTAGAGCAGCGGCCGGGGGGATCAGAGCAGAGGAATTAGAGCAGGTGTTTTGTGCAGGTGGGGTGTTTTGAGTTGGGGAAGTGGGTTATAGAGGGGGAGTTAAGAGTAGGGAAGGTGGGTAATAGAGGAGGAGATGGGGCTCAGAATGGGGGGTTATTGTGCATTCATGTGACGGATTTGGACGCTGAAAATTTCAGCGTTGAATGAGTGTCATATCTTCATCAGAAAATCTGTGCCAGTAAGTGCAGGTTCCAGACAAGAATTTGACACTGATTTTCAGGCAGATTTTCAGCCTCCTATGTGTTTTAAGGTGCGGCGCAGAATCTGCCTTAAGAATGACATGTTAATTATTTTCCAGCGTTGGAAATTTTCAGCGCTGAAAAGAACATCAGTGCTAAGGAAAATCAGTGTCATGTGACCTCTGATGCTGATTTTCCTTTGCAAACAGGGTAAATGGATTGCAGTCGGAGTGGATGCTGTTCCTAAGGCAGATTTGGTGCTGAATCCACCCTAGCATCAGCGTCCAAATCCATTATGTGTATGTACTGGGTTAGAGTGGGGGTGGAGGAGAGAGGTGATTAGAGTGGGGATGGTTGGGTCAAAGGGAGAGGTGGGGGGAGGAGACCCTATCTAGTGTCCAGGAAACCTGGGCAGCACCCCATCCCCCACAGCAGACATGCAGCATTGCCTGCTGTGGGGGATGTCATCAAGCTTTCCAGGACGCTGGATAGGCTATTCAGTGTCCTAGAAAGCTGGGTGATACCCCACCCCACAAGGTTTCTGTAGGATTTCTGTTTTCTTTTTTCAGGTTTCCGTTTTGGACTACGACAGATTCGGTGGGCTATGTCAGACCAACATCTTTTTCTGTAATAAAATGGTTAATGAGGGCTGGTGTTGTGGAGTGTTTATTTAAATAAAGTGTTTTTTTCTGTTGTTTCTGTATTTATTTTTTTCCAGTGTTAGTATCGCTCAGGCTTGGAGTCAGCCAGCAGTGTTTCGTCATCACAACACTGACACTAACCCCGTGTCTCTATTACCCCAGTACCCAAAGCACCATGGGTATTAGGAAGAGCCGGGTAACCATAAGAATCAGACCCTCTAATGTGATGGTCTACTTCTGGGGTGGCTACAGGCTGGTATGTTTAGGATGGGATCTTCCCATCCTGATAGTATCAGGCTACAACTGTCGGTTTTACCTTGGCTGGTTGTGAAAAAGGGAGGTGACCACACATGATTTTTTTAATGCTTAGTTTCGTTCTAGATTTTTCAAGAAACAAATGGTTAAAAAAAAAAATGACGTAGGGTCCCTCCCCCTTTCTCATAACCAGCCAAGGTGAAACTGACAGCTGCAGTCTGATAGTGGGGTAATAGTGACGGGTTAGTGTCAGCCTTGGGGGGACAAAAACTACTGCTGGCTGACACTAAGCCAGAGCGATAGTAATGAAGAGGTGTCTGTCAGATACCTCCATTACTAACAATGGAGTGAAATAATTTTAAAAAACACAGAAACAACAGAAAAAAAAACTTTATTTAAATAAACACTCTCCAACACCAGCCCTCACTGACAATTTTATTACAGATATCGATTAAATCCTGGTCTGACATAGCCCACCAAATCCAGCATAGTCCAAAGTAGGAAACCTGTAGAAAAATATAAACGCTACAAAAACTTGTCTGTACTAAACTCCATCCCTTCACCCCCTGAAGGTCATGGCCGCCCCTAATCTTCTTGGGGTGCAGGCTGAACAATATGACCCTGGGAATTACAGGCCACAACACAATCTCCAGATTTTCCCCCAGAAGATTGTGCCTGTATGTTGCGGCCTGTACCCCCTCTCCCATCCCTGCCCCTACCATTGTTTTATATGGCCTGCTGCCAACACATAATACAACCTCTACCTCATCCCATAAACCACCCACCACCTCCACTTATCACTCTATAGCCCCCTATCGCCACCTTTAATCCGATATCACCACATCTCCACCTATCACTCCAACGCCTCCCACCTCCACCTATCACTCCGTAGCCTCTCACCTCCACCTATCACCTCATAGCCCCTTTATCTCCACCTATCACCCAATAGCCCCTTTATCTCCACCTATCACCCAATAGCCCCCTTAACTCCACCTATCACCCTATAGCCCCCTTACCTCCACCTATTGACTCATGAAAAGTTTATATAGAGGTGGGAATGGGTAGGGAGGTGCTGGAAAAATGAGAATTCTAAGATGTTTGTGTGGTAAATTCTACAGGGACGAGTTGCGGCCAGGGGACGTCAGCATGGAGGTCTGGACCGGATGGAGAAGAAAAGGAAAGTGAATTACTCCAGTCATAGAAGACATCTCCTGTAAGTCACTTATATGTCAGCAAAGCCTGAGTACAACTGGTATCTACCATTATCGGGTGGGGAAAAAAAGTATTTAGTCAGCCACCATTTGTGCAAGTTCTCCCACAAAGATGAGAGAGGCCTGTAATTGACATCATAGGTAGACCTCAACTATGAGAGACAAAATGAGAAAACAAATTCCGAAAATCACATTGTCTGATTTGGAAAGAAGTTATTTGCAAATTATGTTGGAAAATAAGTATTTGGTCACCTACAAACATGCAAGATTTCTGTCTCTCACAGACCTGTAACTTCTTCTTTAAGAGGCTCCTCTGTCCTCCACTCATTACCTGTAGTGATGGTACCTATTTGAACTTGTTATCAGTATGAAAGACACCAGTTCACAACCTCAAACAGTGACACTCCAAACTCCATGTTCGTTTCGAAGTTCGAATCGAAGAATTCGAACTTCGAACCTCAATAAATTCAATGGGAGAAGATGTTCAGGTTAATTTTTATAACTATACATGTGAAGAGAAGCTGCAATTAGCATCCAGAAGAGTAAACTGGATACGTGGAACAACTTAGTGAAGAAAATTTGGCTCTAAGAGTGACAGAAAAAAATTGAGAGGCTAACATACAGTACTTCATTCCTTTCAATGGCTAGCAGAAAAGATGAGGACAGCTTGCAAGCAGGGGTGTAGCTATATGAGGTGCAGCGGCAGCAGCTGCTATGGGGCCCTGCAGCCTGAGGGGGCCCAAAAGCCCCTTTGACACATAAGAAGACGCCGTATTAGAAATGGCACATGGTAACTCGCAGGAGCTCCATTTCACTTTTTGCACCAGGGCCCAAGAACTTCAAGTTACGCCTCTGCAGGCTGGACTAGATTAGGCGGCAGTACCATTGGTAGCAGCGAGAAAATGGCAATGGGGAACAGCGAGGTTCCGGTTCAACTACATTAGCTGGCAGTACCATTGGTGGCAGCAAGAACGTGCCAATGGGGAACATGGTAGTTCCGGTTCGACAAGATTAGGCAGCAGTACCATTGGTGGCAGTGAGAACATGGCAATGGGGAACAGCGAGAAAGAAAGGAGTGAAGGGTAAACAGACTAAAGAAACTAACAAAGAAGCTAACAAAGAAGAAGCTAAGGAAGATCTGCCATCCAAAAACTGAGAGACAAAAAGTGATGAGGCCCCATCATCCGATGGAGGAGACAAGGAATCTAAATCTGAATAACCTACATCTGTTCAAGTCTTTTATCAGTGGTTCCTGTACCTCCCTTGTACAAATCAGAGGGATATTTTTATCAGCCATTTTGTAAATGCAAGTTTTGTAGTAGTTTTGTTGGGGGTCGTTTACCAACATTGGGGGTCACCCGTTTGTCCCGGGAAATTTTTAAAACACATCATGGGGAAAAAAGGAAACCGGCCGATAGAAACGGGGTCCCGACACAAGAGTTTTTGGAAACAAAACTCATTCAAAGTTTCCCGGGAATTCCGACAAAGACAACATTTAAAACACAAATTTTTTATGATCCCGAATCAAGCAAAACCCCAGGCGCAATAGAGGAAGAGAAACGGGCGTATGGCCATATTTAGGCACCTTTTGAAAGATTTCATTGGTTCCCACGTTTTCTGGGGAAAAAAGTTTTCTGGGAAATTTCATCAAACCCAAAACCCCAAATCCCAATTTTCCCCAAAAAAAACAAAACTTCAGGAAAAAGGGAGACAATAGCCGGGAGGGTCACATCCTTTTGGGAAAAAGATTAAAATTTGGGCACATCCCCGACCCCGTCATCTTAAAACTTCCCCAAAATTTTCTTTTCTCAAATTTCCCCCCAAAAAGGGTTTTTTGCTCAAGCTGAAATTCCTTTATAAGGGGAAAAGCTTGGGGTTTTTTCATTTTGATACATACAACCCCCCCAAAATTTAAATTCCCAAACCCTTTACCCTCACTTTTTCCCCCCAAAGAAACCAAAATTTTTCCCACTGTTTCCCCCTTGGGCCCCTTTTTTGAAACTAAGAATAGCCCTAGGAAACCTTTTTGGGAAAAGCTCACACTGGGGGGTAAGGGGTGGGGTTTTCCTTTAGAAAATTTTTGAAAAAAACCCCCTTTTGGGTGAATTTTTCACGCAACCCCTTTCCCGTGGGCCCTACCTAACCCGTTTGAGGTTTTTTCCCCTTGAACCTGTCCCCCCCCAAAACCCGAGAAATTAAAAATCCTTGGTTTATACTTTTTGGGGGGTTGGGAGGGAAAGGGGTGTCACCAATACCTCCTTTATCCCCCCGCACATCAAGGCTCCTGTTTTTGCATAAGGAAATTCCTTAGGGGGGTTTTCCCCCGCAGCAAACCGGGCCTAATTTTTTTAAGGGGAAAACCCAGGGGCACAGCACAAACCGTAAAAAACCAAACCCGTATAACCACAATTTTCCTGCCCACTTTTTCTGTAAAAACGTTCCGGGCCCCCAGTTTCCCAAACAGTCCCTCCAAAAAGGCCCCCAAAAAGTTGGGCCATTATTTTTCCCCCAAGTTTCCCTTTGGGCAATTCTTACTTAAACCCAGGGGATAGTGATTTTTTTTTCCCTTCCCCTTTTCCCGTGTTGTCAGGTATAAAGTGCAGATTTTTCCCCCTTATTTATCCCACCCAAAACCCCCTTTTCTAAACCAAAAAAACGCATGTCGATGGCTAACTCGGTTTTGTAAGGTCATCCTAGTATTGGGGCCTAATTCCTTCTTTGACTCCTTAAACCCCATCCTACTGTAATTAACAAACCTTTGCTATTAAAGTAGATATAAATTTTAAAACGTCCCCATTCTTATTTTTTTTGCAATTTGGGGGAAAAATGGAAGCAAAACCGCAGCAACGATCTAGTGCTTTGGGAAAGGGTCAGGGACCCCCCTTTGGGACTCCAATAGAATCTTTTACACACGGGGTCCCTTTTCCCCCGGAATAAATGGGGGCCCGTTCGTCTCTTTCCTGCTAGGGGGGGCCCTCTGGTGGGGGGCTGGATTCCATGGGTAAGCCCCGAAGGGGATGGAAAGCTTAGTTAATGTCCTGACCCTTCCAGGGAGCTGGCAACCTACTTTTCAGTTTCCCCCTTCCCCACAACCCAAACCCCGGGAAGACAATCCGGAAATTTTTTCCCCGTGGGGAAATTTTTCCCAAATTCCACTAGTCAGGTTTAACCCGGCAAAATTTCCCGGCCCGGGGAAAACCCCCCCTGAAGCCTCCCCCTTTCCCTAAAAATTGGGAGAGGAAAACAATTTGGGAAATTTTTCCCCGGAGCCTTTTCCCCACCTCCCCCGGTGGGCTTCAACCCCTGGGTTTAAACTTACAATGGGGAACAAGGGCCCCTTTCCCTTCGGGAACCATTTTTGCTTTTTCAACGGCTAAAAAACACATTCTCCTTTAAACCCCCAGAAAAATTTTGGGGAAAGGGGTGTGTTTTTCCCAAATTTCGGTTGGGCCCCTCCCCACAGGCCAAACACCCCCCTGTTAGGGTTTTTGGGCCCTGACGGGGTAATTTTTCCCATTCTAGCCCACAGGTTTTTTTTTTCGGGGAGAAAAATTGGGGTTTTTAACAGAAAACACCCACTTCCCCCTGCCCTTTTTTTGGGGAATTTGGGGCTACCCTTCTACCGTTTTCTGAAATTGTATTTTTCCCAAACCCGGAGGGTACAGGGGGGAAATAGTGACATGGGGGTCCCCATTTTAAAAATCTTTAAGTTCCAATTTACTCCTACTTCCCCCTCCCAAAAATCCGGATATTACACCCCCAAAACATACTTTCCCATGTCTCCCGGGGCTGGGGTGCCCCCGGTTTAGAAAAAAATAAAAGGGAACAGCGGGAACCGGTCCCTAAAACAACTCCCCACCCAAATTAAACCCGGGGGCCCCTGGTTTTTTGGGGTTTTACCTTACCCATAGGGACCCCCTTTCGGGGCCCTGCTTTCCCGGGGGGGTTCAGGGGGGGGGAGGGGATATCCCCAGGGGCCCCCTTTCCCCCCATTCATCCTTTAAAACGACCAATAATTTGCAAATTTTTATTCCCCCGGGGGTGTTTACACAAGGAAAAAAAAACCCCGGCACAAAAAATCGAGGCCCCTAAATTTCGGGGAAAGACATTTTTCTGGCAGGATTATTGGGGAATATATCAAAGGGATCAAAAAAAAGGTTTGCACACTTTGAGTGATGTCCCCTCCCAAAAAAATTTTTACTAAATTTTGCTATTGGTTTAAAAAAATAAAAAAAGATACATACAATCATTTTTCACTTTGGGTCCCTTTTACAATGAGAAACAGGATCCCGTGGGGTTTTTCCCCCCAAATTTTACTGCCGTGGGGTAATCAATAAACATAAATGGGCCCCTTTAAATCGGGGTCCGTAATTTCCCCCTTTTTATGCCCTTTTTACCCCACCGGGGCTCCTTTTGAAATTTTATGCAAACCCTTTCCCCCCCGTGGATTCTTGGGGAAAACAAGGCCCGAGAAAAGCAGTAAAAGCAAATTAGTCAAATTCCCTTTTGACAATTTCCCAAACACAAATTGTACAAATTTCCCATCACTTAAATTTTCCCCCACCTTTTTCACCCCCCGACTTCAAAAAAGAAGGAGACTTTCCAAACAGACTCAAAAGGGGTTTTTGGGCCCTGTTTTTTCCCCGTGGGTGTGCCTTTAAAGGGGAATTAAAAAACAATTTGGGGGAAGTTCGGCCAGGGCAAGGGGACCCATCAAATTCCCTTTTTAACAAAAATTTTAAACTTGAGGAGTTTCCAAATTTTCCCCTTCGCTTCCTTCCCCGCAGAGCTTTGGGGATGGTAAAGGCGTTGGAGGCCCAAAACCCAACCCCCCAACATGGTTCCATAAACTCTCCCGGAAAAAAAAAAGGGAAAAGAAAGCTGGGCACCCGGTCCCCGAACCTTTGATCCCTGAGGGTTTTTCCCAAACCCCAACATTTTTATTTAAAAAACTTCCTTTGCCGTTACTTTTGGAAAAAGGGTCAATTTGGAAACTGGGGGGAAGGGTTTCTGGGGCCCTCCGAAAAAAATGTCTACTGCAAAACCCAAAAAATTTCATAAATTCCCCCCTCTTTGGCATCCCGGGAAAGTGGGTTTACTTTTTAATCCTTTTGGGAAGGGGGAATTTTTTTTTTGGGCCCGGTTTTTGCAAAAGGTAAAATTTTAGCAGTGGGGAAGGGTTTTCAGGTGGTGCAGATGGGGGATGCTTGATTTTAGGCTTCAATCAAGGAACTTTTATTCCCGGAGCATGGTAAAACCCTTTTTGCACATACTGAGTGCCTGATTTTTTTTCCACGAGATAGAAATCCGTGGGCCCAGGGTGCAATTTGGGAGGATCAAACGTCTAGGTTTAAACAACAAGGCCTAAAAAACTCTGTTTGGGTGTCTTTTATCTTTTGGATAAGGAAGGGAAAGTAATGGCTTTTCACCAAAAGTTTTTAAACCGTAAAAGGGGCTTGGGTTTCCTTGGATATTTTCAGTAACCTAGAAACCCAACTCTTTTTGGCAACCATGGGGCTTATCCCTGGGGAAACCCCATTTGAGAAAACTAGATGCTGCAAACAGGGAAAGAGATTTTCCTTCCATATCTTCCCGGGCTTCTCCAAGAAAAAAATCCCCCGACAACTGAAAGAAGGGTTACTTCAAAAATTTTTGGCTACCCATTTGTTGGGGGCAGAAAATTTTTCCCTACCCTGAGAAAACTGATTTGGGGCAAACCCGG
The DNA here is from genome assembly GCA_025379985.1 of Phyllomedusa bahiana. NCBI lineage: Eukaryota > Metazoa > Chordata > Amphibia > Anura > Hylidae > Phyllomedusa > Phyllomedusa bahiana. Next base: position 72,016 of record JAODAL010013881.1, read on the forward strand.
GGCCCCTTGGGGTTTGTCCGGGTCCGGGTTAAAATTAAAGGATCCTTGAAAGGGAAAAAAAAAAGAAAACAAATACTGACAGTCTTCATGGAAGAGGGAGCTGAAAAAAGGGGGGCTTTAAAACCCAGATCAAAAACCTGTAAAGGGCAAAGCTAAAGGGAGCATCGGGGAAAAAAAGGGGAAGGGGTTTTAAACCCGGTGTTTCCAGGATATTTGGCACCCTTTAAACCCTCTTTAAAATCCTTGCACCAATCGATAACTTTTGGGGTTCTCCTTTCTTGGATTTCCCTTTCTTCACGGGAAAAAAGGGGAGGAGTGTTTTCAGGGAGAGATGCAGGTACAAAGAAACCCCTTTGAGTTCAAAAGAGACGGGTTTTTGGGAACCCTTTCCCAAACCATTTTTCCTTTAAACCAGTTTTGGGGTGGGATACTGGGGGAAAGCCCTAGGGTGGGAGACTCCAACCCCCTTCAGGTACACATGCCTGGGGAAACCCCAATAAAAGGAGACCAAACCAAAAATCGGGTTCCTTTTTGACCAACCTGGAGGGGGGGTTAAAAAAATACAGTTAAAATCCAAAAGGAAAGAAGGTTTTGGGGTTAAAGACATAAACAAAAATGGGGAGACCTTCAATGCACTTTTTAAAAATGACCCCTCTTCCGACCGGACCCTGTAAAAATTTAAGCTCCTTTCCTTTTCAGAGGGGGAACCCGGGAAATTTTGGGCCCGACATTTTTAAGGGAAAGCTAAAAAAAAAACAAAATTAACGGGCAGGTGTCAGAAAAAAGGGAAAGGGAATCATCAATCGGGAAAGGGACCAGAAATTAAATTTTGGTCGGGTAAAGGGGCGATTTATGCATGCGACCCTCAACCCCAAAACAATTTGGGGCATAGAGGGATCGGGGACCTCAGGAGGCGGGTTCTTTGGCTGCAATTAAAAAAAGGTGGCCGCCCCCAGGGTCCCCCTAAAAACAGGGGGGGCCCCTTCTACGGAATAGTTACAACCCCATAGGCCCACGCCCCCCCCCTTTTTTAAAAGGGGGGCACCATGGCCACCCCCCTCTTTGGGGACCCCTCCCTCTGATAAGGACTGTCTGTTTTTCGAGTTGTGGCTGTCCGGAAGCCCGGGGACACGGCAAATCTCTTGTAAGGCCCAACTTATTACATCCCAAACAATAAGGGTCTCTAAAACGTTTTTGCATTCGGGGCCGGCGGTAAGGGACAATGGGGCCCGACAACTTTCAGGGGCTTGGGGAAACTCAAACCAAACACAGTTTAACATTTTTTTTTTTCCCCCCCTTCTTTTTCTTATCCTGGTTGACCACTTTTTTTAAATCCCTTTAAACCCCTGCCAGGGTTTCTTTGTACTCGAGCCATAGAGTTTTTGGTCTTGTACCAGGGCTAGACTCTTTTATTTATCCTCTAAGGGCCCTCAATCGGGCTCCACTACAAGGAACATTTTAAAACTTGTTTTTGAGTAAAAGAACCCTAGGGCCTCATACTGCTGGCCAATCTAAACCCGCCCAAAAAAAACTACACTTTTCCTGGGCCCTTTCTGTACTCCTCAATTGGTGGGGTTTTGGGCCTTAGGCAGGGCTGTGGCCCCAGAACTTGACGGGCACAAAAGGCAAACCAGACCCCAAAAGAAAATAATCAAGCCCCCGAAGGGGGCCCGATACTTCTGGATTGTGGGGAGGAAATCATCCGGTTTTGGGCAAGCACCAGGTCCTCAAAACTTTCCAATTAGGGCCCCCTAAAATTTTTCCCCGGTTTGTGAAAAACTTTTTTAAAAACTTTCATGGGGAAATTTAAATGGGCTGGGGAAATTTTCTAGACAGGCAATCTATCTGTTTAGGGGGGTTTAAAGCAACCCAAAAGCTTGGGCCGGGGGGGCCTTTCCAAAAAAAAAAAGAAGTTTGTTCAAATTTTGCTGGTAATACGTTGGGGGGTTCTTCCCTGTCTTAGGACCCCCAAAAAAACCCGGGGAATACTCAAGGGTCCCTCCCCCCCCCTTTTTTAAGGGTTAAAACCCCTGTGTTCCTGGGGAAGAGGGAAAATATTCTAAAAACCCCATCCCAAATTGCAGCCCTCGGGTTTGGGGTAAAGAACCAAAAAATCATTTTAAGTGAAATTTTTAACACATTTACTTATAGGAAATTTTAAAAATCCCGGGGAGGTAAAAAGGGAGGAAAGGGGCCGGGGGCAATTGGTCCATCAAATTTAAATTAACCAGATCCAAACATTAAAAAACAATGAAAAGCTAAATTTGGTTTCATTGTCTTTTAACCCCCTTTCCCCACTATAGCCCGGGTCCCCACAAAAGGTTAAATACCACAAGGGAATCTCCTGCACTAAACCCGGGATAGCAACCCCTTCTCCCCCCGGGCCTTTGTGTTTCAGATAACTTTAACGGGCCCTTTTACCCCCCGCCCTTTTCCATTAAAGCTGCCCCAAAAACCCCCCCGGGGAAAAATTTTGGGGGTTGGCCCGGGTTAACTATGACCCACCCGTGGGGGAAATACCCCCCTGACCCGGGGAACAAAAAAGGGACCCCCTTTGCTGGGGTTTTTAAAAAGCAACGACTTGGGGCCCCCAAATTTTTTGGGGGAACACCCGGCCCCGGAAAGGGAGTTTAAAGGCCCGGGGGGGCATACCCTTTCCCCAATCCCCTTTGACCCATCGTGGAGGAGACTACGGCACTAGGGGCCCAACCCCTCCCCCTCAGATATTCCGAGGTTTTTAGGAGGGGTTTTAAAGGCCCCAGGGGATTTTTTCTTTTTCCCCAAAACGGGTGCCTTCGGCCCCTTCCACAATCATCCCCCGGGGAAAAAGGGGCTTCGGGCGGGTGAGGTTGGGCTGGGGGGGGTTGGAGGGGGGCCCTCGGGGACCTCAGGGGGGATTACAGCGGGAAAGGCCCCTGAAAATCCTGTCCTTGGGTTTGAAACCCCAAGAGGTATAGGGGCGGGCGGGGGGGTTTCGGACAACCCTTAGGGGCGACTTTTTTTGACCCCCAAAAATCCTCAATCCTCGGGCCAATAAAAATTTTACTTTTCCACAGGGAAACTACGGGTCCACCCCCGGGCCCGCCGGGCGCCGCCAATAAAGGGCTTTGGCGCAGGGGTTTCTTTACAAAAAAAACAAACCCCTTTAAACCCACATTTTTCATATAACCATCAGTTGTCATAAATTATCATCTCCGCCACTCCCTTTTCTATTTTCCACAAAACCCCCCCTTTTGCAAACTTTGGCCACTCGGGGGAAAAAGCCTTTTCCATCTCCAGCCACCCCTTATGGGACTTTTTCCCCTCTCAAACTTTCTATTATCTCCTCCCCCTTGGGAATGGCTGCAATCTGCCCTTTTTTGGGAAATTCCCACCAATTTATAAAATTTTCATGCTTTTGAAACGAATTTTTTCCCCTTCTTTCCTGCAAACAATCTCCTTGACAGCCCTCTGCCTCTTCAGAAATTTAAAGTTTCTTTTGAAACAGTTTTAAACTTTTTGGGTTTTTCTACTTTTTGGGGACTAATTTTACTATTTTCATAGGAAAAATTTTTAAACTCTATCATTTTCCTCTTCTTTTAAAACACAAAAACCCGTAACTTTTTTTATATCAAATTTAAACCCTCATACACACTATTTAAAAACGTTTTCTCTATCCCATCATTAACCCTTTTTGCTTTTTGAGGGGGAATAACCCCTTTCTATCATCAACCCTGGGGAAACCCCCAACCTTTATTAAAGAACCCCTTAAAACTTTTGCAAAGTACTAGCTTCAGTAAGGGATCCCAAAAACTATTTGGGGAAAGTCCCCCCCTAATCCAAACACAGAACAAATGGCCCCCCTTGTACACCGTTTTCAGAAAGGTTGACCCCTTTGAAGACAGGGTGAAGACAAAATTTTTAAAACCATCCTACCTCGCCGACATGTTTCGCCAGCAAAACCTGGCTTTATAAAGGGTTTAAGATTTCCGATCACATGTGGCCCTGACCCTCATTTCCCCTTTTAAATCATTTTGGGTTAAACACCCCAACAGGTGCCCACCAATTAGCTAAAAAGGAATCCACAAAAAACCCCCACTCCCCCTTCCGCGCTGCAAACTCAAAACATTTCCTGCTGAAGCTGCCCCCAATGCCCTCTTCATGACCAACAACCTTCAGTCAAATTTCCCCATCTCCAAAACAGGCCCCCCCATCTTACCGAACGGGCCCGGGGCCAAATTTCACGCACCAACAAACACCTCAGCCCTGACTGGATGGGCTTCCACTCATTTCTCTCATTTTTATTGCAACGCTGCCTAACCAAAATAAAACTAAGCAGACTAGGTATCCCCTTAAAACAGCACCTCCCCAATTTTTGTAAATTTTCCCAAAACCCCCTTCTTTTTCAATACAAATACAAAATTCATTGAAAATATAAACTCCACGTACAATAGCCCACTGTCATTTTAAATCTTCCCATAAAGCTTTTCTCCAAATTTTTTTAATAGGGCATTTTCCCATTCCAATAGAGCTGCAGACCCCATCAAATACATTTTCCACTGAAATTGTTTGTCTCAAGACTTTTATTCAAAAATTTCTTCTCTTTACATGTAAATTTCATACTCATTTTAATAAAACAGTGGGCCCTAGGGCTACCCTCCCCCCCCTCCCCCAACATTTTGACCTCACAAGTTCCCCATTAAAGATTCTCTCCAAGGGCTCACACACCCTTCAACCCACCACTTTCACAAGGGGACATGTAAGAATCCGTATCCTAAAATGCCACCGCAACAGCTGAAACCCCTCGTACAAACCCCCAGCGCCGCAAGCAGGAACAAAAAATCTCTACATACATGATACCTACATAATACCCCTTGCAAAAGCACAAACATGCACCCCTTTAATTTTTTTAAATAAAAACGTGGCCTCACGGATGAATATCTGTCATCTTTAACAGGACCCGGGGACAATGAAAAAAACGTAGAGGAAAAAAGGGGGAGAGGGGGGCGCGGGGAAAGAGGGAAGGGGAAAAAAAAAAAAAAAAAAAAACAACCAACATATAACTCTGATTTTTTCCCATGTCAATTTAAACCCTTTTGTTTAAATCCCCTTGAACCGAACTTAATCACAAAATTTCAGTTTCTTAAAAAATTAAATTATATGGGAATCAGAAAAGATCAAAAAAATGCCGAAAATAAAAAAGCCTTCGTTACCCCTTTGGGTTTTCAATGTTTTAAATTCTTTTCCCCCATTTTCCCTCTTCCTGAAAACAAAACTACATCCAAATGCCCTTTCTTTCCCCTATTTTTTTCACACATATCCCCCAAAAAATTTTAGCACCTCTATTTCCCCATTAAAAATTTCCAAAATGTGTCTTGCGGGGAGTCCACCTCTGGGTTTTAATATTACTCAGATTTTTTCGAGATCCGACGACGAAACCCTGTAGGGTTTTTTCCCCCAAAATAGATCTTGGGGCAGATCTTGGAAAATAAAAGAAATGAAAAAACCTTTGGGAAACTAGAGGAAAAAACTTTGGGGAATCTTGAAAAATTGCGGTTAAAGGGTTTAAAGGGCCCCCAAAATTGCAGATAACCTTTGAAAAATTTTGGGCCCAAAATCTAGGAATACACCCCGATATCACAATATAATTTATTGGATTTTTTTGTGGAAGAAAAACCCCAAAGGGACATAAAGAAACAAGCACCCCAGACGCAACCATCTTTTTTAAATTTAAAAGGGGAGGAAGAAGAACTATTGCAGAACCAAAAACTAACAGGAGATAGAACCCAAACCCATTGACAAGGGGGTAATATTGTCTTCCTAAATAAAAGTGACTATAGAGCAAAGGGTTTGAAAGAATACGGGTTAATTCAAAACAAAAAGAAAAGGGTCCAAAAAAACCCAACCCCAAGAGTATCTGAAGGAATTGAAAAAAGGGTTTTGGATTTGGGAATTGAGAAAAAAATTTAAATTTCTTTTTGGGGGAAAAAGAAAAATTTTTGCAAAAATTGAATCCCACTAATTTCAAACCCTTTTTGCATTACCAAAAGTTCATAAGAAATTTTTGCCAATACCAGGAAGACCCCATAATTTTCAGGAAAAAACAATTTAACACAAGGACCCAAACCCGAAAGTTGATCGGAAACTGATCCCTTTGTTTACGGCCTTCCTTCAAATCTTTAAAAATACCCAAAGGGCACCCGTGATGAGAAAATTAAAAACTATGGTGTGAGAGTACACTTCTTTTCAAGTTTAGACGAAAGCCCTATAAATAACATCAGACCACCTGGGGCCCGAAAGCAATCCCAAATATTTTTTGAACACAAGAGGTACACAAAATTTTCGGAACACAATTTTTTTGTTTTAAAAGCTAATTTTGGGTTTTGTTTTACACATAACCCTTTTTTTTTGATGGCAAACCCTTTTTTCACCAAAAAATTGCCGCCCCGGAAACCCCCCTTCACCAAGTTTTGCAAACCAAATTTTTGGTTTGGTGGAGGTGCCCAGGGTTTTTTTTTAACCCTTTAAAAACCCAATCGATTTTAAATTTTTGGGGGGCTTTTAAATTTAAAGAATTCTTTATTTTTTGGATGGAAAATTAAAAATTTAAAACATGGATTTTTGAAACAAACTTAATGAAAAATTTTAAATTGGGAGAAATTCCCCAATTTTAAAATTTATCGGGGGAAAAATTTAAATTTTTTGGATCTTGGGAAAACAAAATTTTTGGGTAAAAATAAGCAAATTTAGACAAAAAAAAATTTCGGAAAAATAAGGCTACCAATAGTTTGTTAAAAATTTTTTCAGTTGGCATCCACCTTCCCCAAAAAAAAAAGGGTTCCCTAGGCCAATGTTTTTTGGGCTCGAAAAAATGTTCTACCTAAAGGGTTTCAATGAAGAATGTAAAAAGAAAAAAGCACGTTTTCCCGGCAAGGGGGTTTCCCAAAAAAATGTTTTTAGGAAGGGGGTTTAATAGGGGTGGAAACCCGGCCCAAAGGGCATTTATTAATCAAAAAAAAGAAAAGGAAAAAAAAAGATTTTTAAATTTTTTTATAGGGACCTTTTTATGAAAAAAGCTAAAGAAATGAAGCATACTTTGAAGACATTGGACATTCGATGGCAGATCCGTAAATTTTCTGAGGGGGATTTCTTAAAAAAAAAAAAAAAAAAAAAAAAAAAAAACCCTTAAATAAAAAAAAAAAAGAAAAAAAAAAAAAAAAAAACAAAAAAAAAAAAAAAAGAAAAAAAAAAAAAAAAAAAAAAAAAAAAAAAAAAAAAAGGGGGCACTTATTTGAAGAGGGAAAAAATCTTAAGGGGTGAATTTTTTCCCAAAATCATTTTGAGGGGGATGGCAAAAAAACAAGGGTTTCCGTCTCCGGTTTGGGAAGGGTCATATCCCGTGGCAAAATTTTATTCTGTCCATTCATATGGGAAAAATAAAGATTTTGTTAAACCCATTGATAAAAAGATTTGAGATAAGACAATTCATCAAATTTTAAAAACCAGAGGGGGTGGTTTATGGGCTATGTGGGAAACCCCCCCCCAAAATTTTATTGGGGGGTTGGGGGGAAAAACCCTACAGGAGTTTTCCCTCGCGGGTCTCAAAAAATCTGATACATTAAAACTAGAGGTGACACTCCCCTAGCAAAACCATTTGGAATTTCATAATGGGGGGGGGGGGGGAAATAAAAAAGGGGCTAAAATTTTGGGGGAAATTTGTGAAAAAGTGGGAAAGAAGGGCGATTTTGGGTGTATTTTTTTTTGCAGGAAGAGGCAAAAATGGAACCCCCGAAATCAATACATTGAAACCTAAAGGCCTAAACGAAGGCTTTTCAATTTTTTGGGATTTAAATTTTATCTTGCGATTTCCCCAAAAATAATAAATTTTTTAAGAAACAAATAATGTGATTTTAAATACGGTCCCAAATGGGTTAACACAGTTGAATATATACTAGGAAAACATCAGAGTTTTTTAATTTTTTTTTTTTTTTTTTTTTTTTTTTTCTTCGGCGCTTTCCCCCCCGCGCCCCCCTCCTCTCACCCCTTTGCCTCTACTTTTTCCTCATTTTCCCGGGGCCTGTAATATGAAAGGGTATTTATCACGTAGGCCAAAGTTTTTTTATTTAACAAATTTGGGGGCATGTATAAGTGCTTTTTTCAAGGGGCTATTCATTTAGGGACCATGTATGTAAAAATTTTTTTGTTCCTGCTTTCCCGGGGCTGGTCATTAAAAGAAAGGGGGAAGCAGCGTATGCGGTGGCAATTTTTAAGGGTACTGGGGTTCTTACATGCTCCCATTGTGGGTTTTTGGATTTTAATGGCCAGCTGGAGCCTAGGAGAGAAACCTTTTTTGGGGAAAATTGAGAGTCAAAAATGTGGGGGGAGGGAGTGGGGTTGCCATAGGGCCTACAGTATTAATTTAAAAAGAATTTTGAATATTACAAAGTGAAAGAGAATAGTTATGAATATAGTCTTTAAAAAACAAAGCAGTGGGAAAATGTATTTTAATGGTCTGCCGCCTATTTGGAAAGAATTTTGCATAATTTCATCATAGGATAAAAACTTAAAGGAAATAATATGGGGCAGTGGTCTTTTTTGAAAAGGGAGGGTTTTAATTTTCAAAAAAATGCAATTAGAATTGAAGAGAAAAGGGGGGTTATTTGGGGAAATTGACAAAGATGGCAGTGTGCTGTGTAATTTTGATAACCCAGTTCCGCCTTATTTCATTCTAGGTGGGGGGCCCTGTTTCAATAATATGAAAGAAGTGAATTTAAAACCCATCCAGTCCAGGGGTGAGGTTTTTTTTGGGGCAGGCAAATTTGGGAGGGGATACGGGGAAATGGGGCGGGGAAGCCCTTTTTTGGGGTGGGAAATTTACTGAAGGTTTTTTGCTCATGAAGCATGGTGGCACTTTAGCAGGACATGTTATGATGTGGGACGGCCGGAAGGGGAGTGGGTTTTTTTGTGGATTCTCGATACTAATTTGGGGGAGCACCTGTAGGGGTGTTTACCCAACATGATATAAAGGAATGAGGGTCAGACCAAAAAGTAAACGGAAACCCCCAAAAACCCTTTAAAAGCCAGTTTTGCTGCAAACATGTCGGGGAGGTCCGGGAAAACGTTTAAAATTTTGATCCCCACCTCGTCCCCACAAGTGTCCCCTGCTTTCAGACGGTGTCAAAAAGGGGGGCCCTTTTTTTGGGTTTTGTGCCCATGAGATTTTTGGGGCGACTGCCCAAAAAGTTGGTTGGGATCCCTTACTGAAGCTAGTTTTTTTGCTTTTAGATAAAGGGTCTCCTGTTTTAATTTGGTTGGGGTTCCAAAAAGACTTGAAGAAGAAAGGGGGTTTTTTCCCTCCCCCAAAAGCAAAAAGGGTTTAAAAGATAGGATAAGATTTAGGTTTTTTAAATTTGTGTTTATAGAGGTTAAGAGTTAGATATAATAAAAAGGGAAATTTTTTGTGTTTAATAGATAGAGAACTGTAAGTTTAAGTTTGCCTTTTGGCAAAATATTTAAAAAATGATCAAAATCCCCTCTTATTTTTCTTCGAGATTCCCAATTTTTTTGGGGATTATGTACTACTTTGGGGGTCTCCAAAACCTGACAAAGACTACACGCCGTGGCCCCCCGGGCCCGTGCCCGGATCCCGTCCCCACAACAAAAGGGGTTCAAACAAAAAAAATAAAGATCCCTAACCTAACCAACAATAGTCCCCCCCCCTTTTTGCCACAATGTTTGGGGGCCCCACCCTCCCCGGGCTTTGTCAAAACATAATGAAAACTTAAATATGTCCCCCGAACAAACCCCAGGGAATTTTTTCCAACCCCGGGCCCACCTGAATATTCAGAATACACAGATCTTTTCCCAAAAAAACCCGGAGACCCCTTACCCCTCAACAATTAAACCCTTTGAACTTGCAAAATTTCCCACTATATTTCAGCAAACCCTACCGGCAAAGGGGGTTTTGTGAACCCAAAAAAAATTTCAATTTCCCAACTCTTGGGAAATCCCCAGCAAAACAAAGTTTGGGACGGGGGCCGGGCTGGTCAAATTTTTAGTCGAGTCAATTTATTTTGGGCCACCCGCGGCCAGATACCCCAAGCAATTTACTAACCGGGGGACATCAAAAGGGGCCCAAAGGGAGTTAAATCCATAAAATTTTAAACAAATCACCTTTACTTTTAGAAAGGGTGCGTCCTCAATTTGATATCCTCCGTTGTCCCCCCACCCGGGGGGGGGGGGGGGGGGGGCCCCCCCCTGGCAGTTTTTTTTTCCCTGGGGGGCCTGGATCCACCTCAGGCCCCCCCCTCACGTTGCGGGGCCCCAAAATGTTTGGGGGGCGTTTTTCCAAAATTGGGGGTCACCCCTTTTTCCCCCCTATTTCCAAAACAAAGGGTCAGGGGGCAAGTTTTCGGGGCCCATAAAACTTAGCAACAAAAAGAGGTTCTGGGTCAAATCCCCATTTATGTTTTCCCAAACAATTTTTGACAAACCCAATCAATTTCCCCACATAAATTTTTATGATCTGGGAATCAAACAAGCCCAGGCCCCAATAGAGGAGAAGGAAAAGGACGTATGTCCAAATTTTTGGCAAGCTTCGAATAGATTTCCCTTTGGGCCACTTGTCTCCCGTGGGGGACAAAGTCTCCCGGGATTGCATCAGCCCCCAAAAACCCGTCAATTTCCCCCCAAAACGAAACTTTAGGAAAAAGGGAAAAATGCCGAGGTTTAAATCTGAGGAAACAATAACAAGGGTCACATCCTGACCGCAGTCATCTTAGGGTTCTTCATAATTGCTGCCTCAAATTTCCCCCCAAAAAAGGGTTTTTGGGTCAAGCTGAAAGCCTTATAAGGAAAAAAACTTGGGATTTTAAGTTTTTACATACAACACAATATTGATTCAAACCTCTTTAACCCCCACCTTTTTAAATTTTAGAAAACACTTTTTAAAAAGGAGGGGAAACCTACCATGTCTTTGTTTTTCAGTTTTTTTTAAATTTTATTTAAATATTTTGGGGAAAGATATGCCCATTATATGCAGGGTTTTCAATTGTCAAAGGGAAATTGCGTGAATTACCTGAGCTAGGGGGAATGGGAGCAAGCCCATCTTTTTTAAAATCACAAACAGTTTAAAAGCAAACTTTTTTTTTCCCCTTTTTTTTGTGCCCCAACCCCTTTTGCATCTTACTAGTTTGGGTTCCCTGACATTTCGTTGGGATTTCAAAACCCAGTGTCCCTATTTCTGGTGAAAGGAAAGACATTTTTCATTTGTCTTAACATTTTAAAAAATTCTCGTACCCATATGGGCTTGCGTAAATTTTTCCAACCTAATAAAAAAAATCCCCCGGGGTTTTTGGGTTTCCCTCCCCAAAAAAAAAAGAACCGGATTTTTTTGGGGCAACCCTCCTTTATCCACTTACAAAAAAAAAAAGAGCAATTTCCCTTACACTCACACAAATTGACAGTAGAAAAGCAGGATTTTGAGACAGTGGTCATTGAAAACCCAACTTTTAGCATCCCTTTTTCGTCTTTAAATTTTTTAATGTCATTGGGGGAACAATGTCAGCCCAAAGCCGCAGCAAAATTTAAAAGGGCCCAAAAAGCCCCCAGCAGGCAGGTTTCCCGAACCCCATTTGGGGACATTTGGGGAATCGATTTTTTTTCCCCTCACCCAAAACCTGCAAGCAAATTTCCCGCATTTTTAGGCACAAAGGGGCTTTATTAAGGGCCATGGGGCCCTGGGCTACCTGGGGAAAATTTAACATCAAGGTTTTTTGGGCTTATCTGGGCCCCTTCAACTTCTGGGTGTTTTAAAATTGGGTGAATGGCCTGAGCTTTTCTCGGGCATGCCCCTAGAAAACTTTATTTTGCTCACACCAGCGTTTTCTTTTTGAAAAGCACTTCAGCAAGTGGTGGGGTGATAACTGAACCCAAAATTTTCTGTTTTTTTCCCCCCCACCAAAAGTGGAACGTTTGACATTTATCAAAAAATTTAAAATTTAAGTGTGGATCTCCCGGGAAAAATTTTTTTACCCCCCATTGCCGAATCACTGACCACAAACGTTAAAAGTCCTTCTTGACCCAAAGCGAAATTAAATCATTTAAAACCCAAATACTTCATTTTTCCCCCCCCAATGAAACGATACTATCGACAAAAAATTTAAAACGGGACGATTTTTTTCGTTTTTTATTGGAGTTTTGTTTATGCGATTTTTCCGTGAAAAAACTTTAAAAAAAATTGTTATCAGGTAAACTAAGCGCCTTTTTCCCCCCCAAACCTGGATTTTGCAAACCCGCCAATCAGCTCCCGAGAAGAGAGGGGGGGTGGGGGGGTATAAAAGACATCCTTTGGGCGGTGTATGGATTCTCATTCACTGCAAAAATCACCTGACAAAGTTTTTTTTTAAAACCATGCAATTTTTTTGATCAGTCTAAATTCCAAACTATCTCCCCTACAGAAACAAAAAGTTCACTGCCCCGTCTCAATAGCTGTTTTCCCCAGCTCAAGAAAAAAGTCTTTTTTTTTACAAAAAAACCATCCTTGTAGGCTGTGAAGCTTAAAAGGGTATAGCTGCAAATTAAAAAGAATTTTAGTTTTATTTAGTTAGGAGAGATTTAAAAAACCCTTTTTAGTTTGTTGAAACTTCGGGGAAAAGGGGGCTGGGGGGGGGGGGGGGGGGCGGAAAAAAGGGAGTATTATGTGAAACCCCCGCCTATTTTTGTCCCCGGAAATGGCCCAAATTTAAAATAGCAATTTTTTTTTTTAAAAACTTTTTTTTCCCCAACAAACCCCCCAACGGAGGGTGGGAAAAATTTTCCCCTTTTTTTTTTTGGTTGTTTTTGGTGTCTGGGGGCGTCCCCCTTTTGTTCCCCAAAAAGGCCCCCCTTGTACCCCAAAATTTTGGGGGGACAGATATTTTTTTTAAATGGGCCCCCCTGTTGCCGAGGTTGCCAAAACCCCCCATATCTAATTCCATATAACTTTTAAAATAGCTTATTACATTTCCCCGCGTCTCAGTTTGGCCCCAAATAGTGCCTTGGGACGCAAATTTGCTTTTCATATTTCTTTTTTTTAGTAAATGGCGGGCCCGTTTTTTCAGTGGTGCCAAAAACCCCCCATATCTAATCCCCAAAAATTTTTTAAAATATTTCTATTTTCAATCCGTGGTTACTCAGTTTGGGACAAAGAAACGCTCTTATATGCAAAAATTTGTTTACAGATATTTTTTTAGTTTAAATGCCGGGCCTGTTGTCAAAAGGGTTTCCCAAAAACCCACCAAATCTAATCCCCTTTTAAAAATTTTAAAAAATTTCTAAATTAAAACTCAGTCGGGCTCATTTTTTTGCAAAAAGCGCACTTGCCCCCCAAAATTTGGTTTTCAGATATTTTATAGTTTAAATGGCGTTGTTTTCCCGTGGTTGGGTTTTCCCAAAACCCCGCCCAAAACTAACCACCCTTTTAAAATTTTAAATAGTTTTCCAATTTTCAGTCCCTGGTTCAGTTTGGCACAAATGGAGGGACCCTTTTATGCCCCAAAATTTGGTTTCAGATATTTTTTTAGTAAACTGGCGGTGTTTTCATGGTGCCAAAAAACCCCCAAATATCTAAAACCCTTAACTTTTAAATAGTTCCTATTGGGAAAAAGTTTCATTTTCAGTTTTTTGAAAAAAGCCCCCTTTGGGACACCCAAAATTTGGGGTTTCAGATTTTTTTATAGTAAATGGTTTCCTTTTTGTAAACATTGTTTAAAACCCCCAAAAAATCTTCCCCTATAACTGGTTTTAATAGTTTTTATAATTTGCGTTCGTTTTGCGGGAAATAGCGCATTGAACCAAATAATTTGTTTAAAAAAATATCAAAATTTTTTTTGTCCTCTTGGGGGGAAAATTTTAAATCTCAGGGACGAAGGAAGAACCCCTGGGTTTTTTTTTGGGGGTTTTTCTTGGGGTTTTTTCCCCAGAACCCCATTTCACAGATAAATTTTATTTGAATCCCAAATTTTTTTTCTAAAACCTTTTTTGGGGCCAAAATTTTTTTGGGGAAAATTTGGGGGGATTTAAAGAATACCCGTGGGTTTTCCGTTTTTTGAAATAAAAAAGTTTTCTCAATAAGAGATGTGAAAAAAAAAAAAAAAGGCCCCCAAAAAGGAATTTTTTTGGGCTTTCTGAGGCCCCAACGCTGATCCCCCAGAGGAAAGGAAGGAAGTTTTTCAAACGGGACAAAAAACCCCGAAAAGGTCCCGGGAACACCCCTTGGGAGTTGGGCCCGTGGCTTGTTGCCCCAAAATCCAGGATGTAGAATGTCGGGACGAGGAAGTCACTGTGTGAAGAGGATGATGATGATTACAATTTTGGGGGGGAACCAACTGGTTTTTTTTCTGCAGAATTTGCTTGCGAGCACTTTTATCAGTGGGGTAGTTTTCATTAAAATTCGGCCTCAAAAAGGGGGAGGGGGGGGCTCCAAAATTGCTTTTAGATTAATTTTGCCGCCCCAAACCCTTTTTGGGGGCAGCGGGGGAAAAAACCTCCTCGGCCCTTTTTTCCCGGGCCCAAAAGGTCCCGGACCAAGAGATGGGCGAATTGATTTAACGAAGTGGAAAAAAGTTTTTGGAAATTTTTAGGAAAAACCCTTTTGGGTTCTGAACAAGTCGAAGTTTGGGGGACATCGGGTTTAACAAGTGTGCTTTTGATTGTTTAAAATGCTTGGGACCATGAAGGGGCAAAACACTTTTGGGAGGGAAAAAAGGGAATTTGCCTGCATGCTGTGGTGACAAAAATAAAAACCCTCTTTCCCCCGCCCCAAAAAAAAAACTTTTTCCTTGTAGCCAAATTTACAAGGGGAAGGTTTTAAAATTAACAATTTTTTTTTTTTGTTTTTTTAGCGTAGAAAACACGCCATTGTAAAACCCCCCCCCTACAAAGCTTGTAGTTTTTGGTTGGGTTTAATTCTTTTGCGCAATTTTTCAAACCAGGGTTAATTAAGCGTTTTTTCTGCAGGGGGTTTTACTAAGTTTTTAAAGAAACTTTGTTTTTTACCGCCACAGAAGAAATTCTTTTAGGGGAAAATTTAAATTGAAGGTTTAATTTTAAACCCGTTTGTTGGGTTTTTTATTTAGTAAAAAAACACAGAGTTTTTTAAAAGGCACATCAAATACATTTTTTTTCCCGGCCCCCTTTGTGGAGGCAATTTATATCCAAAAGGGGTTTCTTTAAGGGTTCTTATGGGTTTTATTTTGGAAATCCAAAAACAGGGGGTGGGATTTATTTTAAATACCGATAAATTTAAACAAACAGGTTTTTTTGTACCTTTTTGAAAAAAACAAGGGGGTCAGACAAAATTGGGGGGGCAAAAGGCTTTTTTCCAAACCTTTTCGGGGGTGGGAAAAGGCAACAAACCATTTCCCCCGGCCCAGGGGTCGCCGCACAAAGCAAGGGGGCTTTGCAAAACCCGGGGGGGTCCCCAAATTTGGTGGGGGCCCAAAAAACCCCGCCCCTGTCATCTAGGGGGGGTATGCGGGCTTTTTTTAAACCCCAAAGGGGTTTTTGATTGGTTTACTTGGTCATCCAAATTCCTTCCCCCAGGACCTCTGACAACCCCAGCCAAGTGTCGGTGGGAACGTTTAACACAAAACCCCTTTGTTGCATGGGCCCGGGAGCGGGTCAGCGGGCCCTCCCCCCATCCTCAAAACCCCCTCCCCGGGCCCAAACCCGGGTTTTCTAAGCACCAAAAGATCTAAGATTACTATTGTGGCTGGGCTCAGGCCAAATTTTATAGCGAAGGGGTTTAACAATTTTAGGAGGGCAAATCACAGCTAATTGGGACGAAGGAAAAGGGGGCCCTATCCCCCGCTTCTTGCAGTAGGCGGCAAAGTTAGATGTGGAGGGGTTTTGGATGGGAAAGGGCATGTTGTGAAAGGGGTTAGGGCCTCTGCTTTCCCAAAAAGGTTTTATGGGACAGCAGTGAAAGATGAAACCCAAATTTGATGTTTATTTTTAGGGGCCCGGGCCGCACCTTTTGGGGGCCAGGGGGGGCCAAGGGCCCCTTTTCATCGTCAGGAGAAGAGGGGTCTCCTTTCGGTCAGGCAGCAGGGGCAGGCCCGCAAGTGGGTTTGTGTTGGTCGTGAGTCAGCAGGGTTTTGCCAAACAGTGTTTAGGTGGGAGTCCCAAACGGCCACGGGTTTAAAAAAACCCGCTTCGGGAAGGGCCCAAAAAGTAGCTGGCACAGGGGTTTAGCGAAAAGGCCCGCCGGCCGGTAGTAGTTTAACAATTAAAAGCGTTGGCCGGTAAAATTGATACTCCCGGTGTGGGAGTTCTTTGCAAGACACCGGAGGACCAAATTTTGGGGATATGTAGAACTGGGGGGTAGAAATTGAAGCGTGGCCAGGGGAGCTAAAGTTGGCACCCACGGTCCTGCCCCTTTAACACAATGCAGCGGGGCAACCCATTGGTGGGCCCGGGAAGAAAACGTGGCTCAGATTTGGTTGGGGTTTCCCTTTTTCCCCCCAGCAACAGCCAGCAAGGGGCCCAAATGGCACCGGGAATGCCATTGCAAACCCCATCAAAAGGCCCCCCACCCACTCTGAAAAAAGGGGAAAATGGGGTTTTTTTTTTTTACAAACCAATTTTTCCTGGGCCACAATGCCTTCCTTGGGTCACCGCTTCCATTTGGGGCCCCAAAAACCTTTTGTTTTTTAGCCAGGGCGGAAATTTCAAAGAAACCAATAAATAAGGGGGTTCCCAAAACCATCCCAAGGTCAGCAGTTTTTCCGTGCTCCTTTTCCCCCAAATTGTTTTGGACTGCAGTCCCTCCCCTTTTTTCCCAAAAGGTGGACTCTTTCACCGTTCAAGAAAAAAAGGCTTTTTGCCCACCGAGATGGGGGAAATTCCCCGCCGGGAATTTTATTTTCCCCAAAAAAGGCCAGTAAACCAGGGAATTTCACAAAAATGTAGAAACAAAAGGGGGCCAGTCCTTTAGTTTCTCAGGTTTTTTTTCCCAAAGGACCCCGGGCAGCGTTTGGAAAGGTTTTGGGCTGTAACAAAAATCAGGGGCCAGTAAAATGTCCTTTAAGGGGGCCCCCGGGGGAATTTTGCTTCCTTCCCAGGCCAAAACCAACCAACTTTAAAACAGGGAAAAACCCCCCCCCTCCCCCCTTTTTTTTCCCCCGTTTTGTCAAACTGCGGCTCCGGCGCCAATGTCCCCCTCCTTTCCTCCCCCTCCACCAAACCCTCATCTTTAGCCTCCCACAAGTACTGCTCTTCATAACCCCAAAGTGTAGGGCACACGGTGTCACGCAGTTTAAAAACCCTTTTGCCTCGGGCGAACGAAATCACACAGGGGGGAACTGCTCCCCCGTCATGCAGCAAGGTATCGGGTGTGTGGCTTTCCCCCCGCGCCAAACTTGGGAAAAACCCGGGAAACCTTGGTGACCCGGGCAAAGGGGGGTTTCATTTGGGGTCCGCCCCTGCACCGAGGAGGGAAAGGCCCCTCGGCCCTGGGATTTGGG